>JAADXI010000916.1:0-13177 GCA_023337615.1 Pythium brachiatum | reverse complement strand
TATCAACAAAAGTAAGAGCCATTCTGTTTGTCTCGTTTGTCTCTCATGGTCGAGAAGCTTGACACACGACGACGTCTTCCACAAAGTCGGAGGGATCGAGCCCAGTTCAGTGTAGTTGAGAGCCACTCAAGAAGATCCATCTCTCAATCACTGAGAAGTTTGTTACTCTGACATCAAACAGCTTTCATCGGAATCGGATTGACGTGCCAAACGAATCGGATCGATCGCCAGTATTTCTTTGGATGGTCTTCGTGGCCATCAATTCGCAGGTTCTCCCAATGCTGTTATTGCACTCACAACCCAACTTCCCGGAATGGACGAGCAAGCAACTTCGATGTCGCAAACGGAACAGCTCATGGCGATACTGAAGCCGTGGCTCGACGAGCTACGAGATGGCACGGACTTCGCAAAGAGCTTCACGAGTGGACTTGATTTACACGAACATGGCGGGATTTTCTGGATGGACTCTGGATTTATTGGCGCGTTCGAGGACGTACTCAAATGCATGGAGCTACTCGCGCTGGTGGCCCGCGTCGACTTTGCGGTGTGGAAACACGCGTTTAAGACCAAGTGTCCACAACTCACGAGCGCAACGGAGGCTCGGATTGACGCGCTACTTCCGACCACTGTTGGCTTTGGCGTGGATATTTCCAACAAAGAACAACAGTTGGAAACCTTGGTCTTAAAAAGCCGAGCTGACATGGCTTCCCCTCATTTCCTCGAAGCTAGAAGAAAGCTGCTATCGATGGCGACTGCGCAAGGAGTACAAGTCGCTGAAGTGCCTGTCGGGTCTCTTGCTCAGGCTACGTTCCGTCGGAGATGTCGTCAAAAATGCTCAAAGCTGCCTTGATGCAACAGCGCTACAACCAGTTCACTGCGGACGAGTACAAGGGGATTCTCATTCGGTCGATGCGCGTGTCTTCCGAGAAGTTTTCTCCCAATCTGGCACACTTTGTGCACTTGGCGAACGCGGTCGAATGCGGTGTCGCGATTGAACGCTCGGGTGTGATCCAGCGCTCTGTCGAGCATCCCACAGTCTTCGTGCGATGCATACAGGCGGTCTTTGCGACGGATTCGACAGGCGACAATAGCGAGCGAGCAGGCTTGAAGCGAGCCGAAATCACCACTGGATTGGATGCCGCCTCGTTCACGAGTATCTACTCCGCGCTTCAGGCCAGCCACTCGGTCTGCTCGGTCGTGATTGATCCATGCGTCGGCCAGGTGCAACGCGTTGACCGAGCGCGTCTGTGGTCGTGGGTAGCGTGGGCGCTTTTCAGGCGAGGGTCAAGTCGCGGCAGTCGGCTCCACGATCTCACACTCACGGTCAAGTACCTGCGAATGTCGGACATTGACGCGATCAAGGTGATTCTCGATGCACCAGACCCTCTCGTACCGCTGGTGAACCACAGCGTCGCCGTCCAGTCGAAGATCATGACTGCGCAGCGCTTCACGCTATTCGATCCAACTCGCACTGGCGCGAACAGGAGTCCGTTGGCCGTCTACAGAAGTCGACAACCAATATCTGGGCTCGCCGTGCTCGATTACATCACGCCGTGGTGGACTGTGCTTCTTCCTGGGTGGGGACCGGCGTGGGTTGAACAAAACGACGTCGTCCTGGCAAGCGAAATCGAGGTCGATGCTGGAGCTTCCGTCCATTGGTTCCCAGAGTTCACGCTAGTAGGCATGACGTTCGGGTCCAGCAGCGCTGTGCTCTCGCTTCTCGAGTTGGTCGGAGTGTGCTTGCGGCGCGTGGCCATCACTGCCTACAACAGCGATAACGGCGAGTACCCTCTAGACGATTGGATCCGCCGACTGGTCGAGCTTTGCCCCTACCTCGAATGCCTCGAGCTCAACGTGTGTCTGGACAGCCTCGACGTTTTTGTCGATTGCTACGCGTCTGGAAAGTGTCGACTGCGACGACTCGCGTTGATCGACGTGCAGATTCTGGACTTCCAGCCCAGTTTCCAGCGCTTTTTGGCCGCTATGAGTGACATGACGCATCCCATCGCACGCAATCTCGGAGAATTGATGTATGTTTACCACCAAGACCGCCCAGGTCCGCATTGGTTGGACCAAGTGATCTTCGACGCAGTGGATGCAATGCTTGAGCGGAACGCTACGCTCTACCTGATCGAGCTTGGCATCATCGGGCCGTCGGAGAATGACGTGGCTTACGCCTCATACAAGCACCGATCGACTCTCGCATTTGACTACCAAAACCTCACGACTCGCCATGGTGTCTGGAACCGCAAGCATCAGCTGGCGTTCCTGAGTGTCATCACTGATCGAGCCAAACACGTCGATCTCCACAATGAGCCGCTGGCGAAGATGGACGTGGGCATCGTGCAGTTGATATTCGACTACGCCGCGATGAGCAAGATGCGGTGCGTCCGCGTAGGCGTCAAGAGCCGTTGGTAGCCAAGCAGCCATGAACTTCGGCTAAATGGGATGAGTCGTTTGCATTTTTCCGAAGGAGCTTGTGTGCAGTGGATTGGGAAGCACGCGCTTATCGAACATAGACTCTAGCAAGCCGATGGGCAGGGTCTGCGCCGTAGCGGAACGGAATTGTGGCCGACTTGGCGTCATCGAAAGCCGCTGAAATGTAGAAGTGGAGCATGCGCTTGATCGCAGCGTCCGCACTCGCATATAGCGGCAATAGCTTCAGTAGCTGTATCCTGAGCAGAGTAGACACCGTTGCGATGTGGAGAGGAAGCTGGAAGTCCGTGGATCACGGTGGAAGACGCCGAGTGCTTCAGCGTATCGACCTAGTCATCTCCAAACTGTCCTCCCAGGAGGATGCCAATGAACTCGCCGTCGAAGCGCGCTGCAGCGGCGCGGACAGTTGGGTAGTCTCCAGAGACCTTTTACAATGTATATGCGATTTTTTATATGGAAATCGAAGTGTGCTCACGCCGCATATATCCACCGCCTCACCGTCAAACCCGATGCTCTCGCGATATGCCCCCGCCTCCCTAGACGAGCAGCTCATTTCCTCACTCTTATTTTCGATGGCAACGACCAGCAAACACTTGTACTGTGGAGATCGACACGCGTTAGCGGGGACGAAGGACTTTATATTCGACAGAGGCGCGCGTCCGGACGCACGCGATCGCTTGTGACGATGGATCGTGCTCCTCTTCTGTGGCTAAGCGCTATCTCCACTCGAGAACCTCAGCTTCTAGCCTGGAAGAATCACAGCCCAAGACTTGGAGGTGTTTGAGAAGGCGATGAAGGCCGACTGTCCGTTTGCGCTGCTATTTTCGAGTGCGTCAACTGGACGACTCGATCCCGAAGGTGCCCAAGAAACCCAAGAAAAGCAGAGTCGGCTGGCGATTAGAGGCGCGGCACACACGTTGTGGACTGAGCCCTTGCAAAACCTGCGTGTAATTGTTTCGGGGTTCTTGGGACAAAGCATGGGTGAAGCCGTCGCACGCCACCCTGGTCAGAGTGCACAAACAAGATACGAATGAGAACATCCTCGCCGTTTTTGCTTGGTCGGGAAGGAGCTTAAAGGCATGACATTTGAGACAGCGTCGTTGAAGGGCCCGTCGTGTGACCGCTTCATCCGCGAAGTCTTCGAAGTCTGTCCGAATCTAGAGATGGTGGCGTACAGCTACCTCTCCCTGACGACACTTAAAAGCATCGCCTGGTGTGTGAAGCAGCTGAACACCATGCTCTCCCCAGTGGGTGGCGTTGCCCACGCGATCAATTTCTTCGTCTACCTCGCGGAAGGAGACCCAATGCCGCACGCGCCGCGTGACCGCTCCGACAAAGCCCCGTATAACTGACTGGGAGGAAGAAGAAGACGCTGGCCAACCGTAGTCGCTACGTGGCGCGGGTACAAGTGCCGTGGGACACCACACAACGAGCTCCCTCCGGAGCAGGCTGCATCCGTTACGTGCTGTGCGTTGCCATTCATGTTGAAGTCACTATGGAATTTCACTTTAACGTCATATCGATTATCACGGGTATGGATCTATCCTACGACCTGTGAAAACGGATATATGAGCTCCTTGGGACACCCTAATATTGCAGTGTCACGGTCTCAGAAGACAATGGCGATTCGCGAGCTCCTCGCGCCGTGGCTTCCTGTGCTCAGACAACAGACTGAGCTGGTGGAAGACCCCACAGAGGACGAGATCTACGACGCGCGGAGTAGTGGAACACTCTGGATCTCGTGGAGGTCACGGCGTGTGCGGCGCGGCCAAGCGACCGCAGTCTTTCCGTATGAAGCGTTGGAGCTACTCGCGCTTGGTGCTGCTCTGAATTACGAGGCGTGGCTTGGTATCATCAGCGGTCTGTGGGCGCTGACAGCTCCGCTTTGGGTTCGAATCTTCGGAGAACAACGCTTCAAGCTTGGCGTGGAGTTGGACAGCTTGGAGGCCGTGACTCTCTCGCGTTGGTGCGGTCCGTTTTTGGTGGGCGACGCCGAGCTTTTCGCCACAGACCAGTACAAGCACACTCGCCAGCGACTGGAAGAGATGGCTTCCACGCAAGTGCTAGAAGACCAAGCAGTGAGCGTTCCGGTTCGAGTTCGGCTTCGTGCCCCTTTCCCCACCACCCCGCGTGACGGCGAGCAGGAGATCCGGTTCGACGAGTCGTGCCTCGAGCTTGTGAAGCTCGCCTCACTGCAAGCGACGCTTCGCCACCGCCGCGCTGATGCTGTGTGCGGTGGTAGACGCTGGTCACCATTGCTGCGGCTGACCGAAATGACATTTGAAACGACCGCAAAGGCGTGGTCGACCAAAGCCTTTGCGCACTTCGGCCAGATTTCAGCACTCGGTGTTCAGGTGCACCCAGTGGAGCTGCACAGTATATGTGCGATTACCAGCGCGACAGCGTCGGCGATTGTGCCCACGCTTCACCGTGTTCTTGGTGTGGCTCAACACGACAACGGGTTGGGCACTGCGTGGGTGACAGTCCACGACGACGTCCAGTCTGTCGATGCTATCTTCAGTGCGTTGCTG
This sequence comes from Pythium brachiatum, assembly GCA_023337615.1. Taxonomy (NCBI): domain Eukaryota; phylum Oomycota; class Peronosporomycetes; order Pythiales; family Pythiaceae; genus Pythium; species Pythium brachiatum. Next base: position 8,210 of record JAADXI010000916.1, on the reverse strand, counting down.
ATGAGCAATTCCGTTCGTGAAGTCGGCATCTCCATCAAGAGAGCATGTGTATTGAACAAAGCGATTTGTCAGCGTGTATGGAGGTGGATCGCGTTGGTCGCCTTCAGCGGCTATGCAGTGAACAGGATCAAGAAGATCGTGTTTGACGGCTCTTCGTTCCACGTGGATAACGTCCAGACTGTGGAGCAATTGCTTCTGGCACCGGACCCGCTATCGCTGCTCTTCCCTTTCAGCTCGAGGGTCGAAGAATCCAGCTCACAATTCGTGGTGACAGCTTCCAAGTTCTGCTTGCGCGCTAACGAGCTCGGTTCGCCAGGATGGAGTGAAGACGATTCACAATCCAGCACACTCGTTTTCGATACTCCACTGGAAGATCTAACCGTGCTGGAGGGAACTGAGCTCAACTCGGACTGGTATAGTGTACTGCTACCGGGATGGGGCCGCGCATGGGTTGCTACTGCAGACGCAAGGGTCACTGAGAAGCTCAGACGTCGTGATGATGTGTTGAAGGTCCGACCCAATCGCCAACTCGTTCTGCAATCCGCACAGGATTCGCAGGGCGCTGCTATCGCTGAATTCCTTCGCGTACTCGCGATGAACGTCCAGACACTGCGATTTCAAGCGTGCACCCTCTCGGACATATCAATGCGTTCAATCTTCAGCGCGTGTCCACGGCTTGAAGAAGCTGAGGTCTCCCAAATGACTCTCGATCGCATCGCCAGTGTCTATGAGGACGGCGTCTGCCGGGCCAGCCGTTTGCTGCTGCTCTTGCAAGACATACCCGATGAAGACGCCACGAACCAGTTTTTCGACCACCTTGCTGACAGACGCCATGCATTGGCGAAATGCCTGCGTGTTCTCCACTTCTCGTACGAGTCGCGCGGTCTATTGGAGGGTTTCCACACGTCGGTTCTACAAATGCTTCAGCAAAATCAGTTGCTGTATGAGCTCCATCTGACCGTGGGCTTTCGCGAAGACGCTGGCATCAACACTGAGGAAGAACTGCAAGTCATCCAAGCCGAGTGCAATGGATACGACGGCGGGGCTATCGTTGTACCGCTGGATCTGACCAAGAAAGTGGCATTTCTGAGTGTCGTGCACTCGAGCAGCCTGGCAAGTCCAGGGAATTCAACACTGCGTGCTCCACAGACGGTGCAGTTGTTGGACAGCAGCGTGCTCGGGACGATCTTCGAATTCGCCGCACACCGTCACACACGGCTCGTTCATGTTCGATACTACTCGTACCAACTCTAATCGTGAACATGGGAAATAATCTACACATCCAATAATTGAAATACCGCCGGGGAAACTCCTCACAGTTCACAGAACAGTGGCATGGAGAGCCCAGCGCGGCAACCTGAAGCACGATCGACAGCACTCCCACGTTAAGGTGACCAAATGATCGTGAGCAAAGGCACGATCTCTCAGCCACCAGCTGAGAAGTTCTTGACGGCAACGCGTGGGCGATCATCGGATTTGACGAGAAATATGCGACGTGAGCACACTTGGATTCGAAAGGGACACGGATCTATGTATTTTGCAAGGTTGCGAGATTGTTTATACTTGTCTTCACTAGCAATCCATTGTTGGTTTCTGTGCGACGTGTGCGAATATACGGTCTCAGAGGCTCACAACTGTCGTACCTAAGCGGAAACAGCTTCGACCTCCACATTCTCCAATTTGCTTCCTCCAGCAAACCGTTCCCAGCCATCTTCGCGCCCTGTCCCCAGCCATCACCCCATTCACCCCACTCGACTCACTGGCCATGGCAATGGCGACGGCTTTCGGCTTCCCTGTGCTGCTCAAGAACTCGTCTTCAGGCGTCGTCGGATCCCTAGTGGTTTCTGAGCGTGCCGATAGTGTCGGCGACCTCATCGCACTGCTGAACAGCCAACGACTACATCGACGCCATTTATGCGATTCGCTTGTACGGAGTGGAGCTAGGCGCGACGCGACGCCTCGCCCCGCTGCTGCTCGACCAGGCGAGTATTTCCCCCCGTTTGGTGGCGTACACCACGCAGCGCTCGAAGCACGCAGGCACAGGACGATTCTATGTGAAAACACTCACGGGCAAGACGGTGAACCTCGTGTACGACCGCCGGTACCTCGTGAAGGAGATCAAGGAACAGATCCAAGAGAGAGAAGGCATTCCTCCTGATCAACAGCGACTTGTATTTGACGGAAAACAGCTCGAAGACGATTTTTCCATAGCGCAGTACGGTATCAAGCCTGAGAGCATCGCCCACCTAGTGCTCAAGCTCCGTGGAGGAGGTTGGCTCTCGAAGACGTTCGCCGACGTGTCGGATGGGTCGCTCCTGGTGGAGCAGGAGTTCTCGGACAAGGCACCTGAATGGCGTGTGTGTGACCAAGGACTCCACATTGAAGGACGCTGCGGATCACGGACATGCAAGGCGTTCCAGGAGATGGTGATCTCGCCACAGGGTCTGCAGGCGTTCAACCTCATGGAGGACACGCACGCCACCTGCCCATGCTGCCACAAGAGCATCCAGCCTGTGACCTGCGGCTTCTACGACTGCGAGTGGAAGTTCGAGGGCGTGCGCGAGAGCGACGAGTGCTATATAGCCTCTCCATGGACAGAAGCGCTGGCTCGGGCGAGCTGGCGTCGACGCTGACCTCATCCCGCACGTTCATGACCTCGTGGCTCGTGTATGGCAGCTCCAGGTCCTCGGCTGCTTCCAGCAGATCTGGGGCTGGCGACGGGGGGTGGACGACGAAGCTCTTCCATGGACAGCCACGCTGGCCAGCTCGGCTCTCCGCGGATCGATGCGGGTCGCCTTCCACCAAGCGGGCGGCACTGTGTCCAAGAAGGACAAGTTCCATGACCCTCTCCGCCGCATGCTACACGGCCTGCAGCACCTGCAGCTCGCCACAGAGCCAACCGTCCCGAGCCACTTGCCTCACGCCGAAGAACAGTTTCTGCTCTTCTTCGACGGCGGCTCCAGAGGCAATCCCGGAGCCGGGGGCTCCGGTGCAGTGGTGGTGCGCGTCGACGCCTTCGGTGGGCAACCCAGTATCATGTGGGCGGCTGCGATGAGCCTGGCCGCTGCCACAACGACCAACAACCAAGCGGAATACTTCGGTCTCCTCACTGGTCTCAGGTTTGCCTCGGCACGCCGTCTCCAGCCACTCACGGTCATCGGCGACAGCGCCATGATCATCTCCCAGCTTCGTGAACATCGTGCGCCGAAGGACACGCGTCTCAAGCAATACTATGGTGCGGCACGCATCCATGCAGACAAGCTGCGCATCACCAAGTGGTGCCACCACGTCAGGGCATACAACAAGATGGCAGATTGCGCAGCCAATCTCGCCATGGACTCCAGATCCAGCGTCCAAACGCTGGACCCCACCACGCGCTCCGCCTGGAGCCGGCTCACGACGCACCTCTACGAGGACGTAGCGCAGTGGCAGGCCTACACTTACTCAGGTCAGACTAGCCCAGGTTAGTTCCCCCCAGTAGCTGCTGATGTTCGCTTTAGACGTAGCTCAATAGACTCCACTTTCAAACAAACAGAAGCGCTGGGTGAGAAATACCATCGCTTTGATGCCGACGAGACCAGTGGATCGGTCTCTTGGAAGAGCTTGCTGGTTGTCGTGAAGGTGGGCAAGAGCAAAGTGAAAAACATGATGGCCACGCGCGTTCAGCAAGACGCGGGAACGCATTCAGCGGAAGATTTGTGCGCGATCTGCTGGTGCGAAGGCCATGGCGAGTTCGTGACGACGGGCTGTGGCCACCGCTTCCATGCTGCGTGTACCACGTAGTGGTCTGAGTGCTGCCGGGCTGCATCGACGCGCGCGACCTGCCCGCTCTGTCGCGCTGCTCTCTAGCAAGTTCGCTTTATTATTGTGTTGCTTCTCAGATTCCCGGCAGTGAGCCCATGAGCACGCACACACGCGAGGCGCACGCCTCCGATAGCTCACGACCAACAACAATACATGAGATCATCTTTAGTTGATGGAGTTGATGTTGAAGTCACTATGCGACCCCACTTTAGCGTCATATCGACGATGACCAGAGCTCAACTCGAACTCCAATTGGGATCGCATTCTCATTGCTTCCGGGCTGCGGCCAAGCTTGGGTCGCTGCTGAAGACGCAATAGCCACAGGAAAGCGCCGAGATTGTGATGAGATGCTACGGAAGGTCCGACCAGATCCCTGGAATCCGCGCAAGCATTGCAGAGCGTTGCTATCGCTGATGTCCTTCGCACACTCGCCACGAATGTGCGAACACGGTGATTTCAATCGTGCAGCCTGACAGAGCCACCACTGCGCCAACTCCTCAGCGTGTATCCAAGTCCAAGAGGTGGAAACCTTTGTTTGATTAATTCAAGTACCTCGGTGGAAACTCCTCGCAGTACACTTCACAATCGCGTACACACCCGTGGGCAGCAAACTGGAACACGAGAGACAGCACAGTACGGTCCAAGTGGCTGAACGAGTCGATGCCAAGTCGCGATCTCTCGGCCACAACGCTGAGGAGCGCGAGCTTGCAGCGAAGCTCTAGTGGCGCTGCGCGGACGAACACACCTTCACGCGAAGCCTCAACTCCTGCAAAAGCAGAGCCGAACTCTGAGCGAAGTCTCTCGACTTGGCCTCGCAGCAGGAGTGTGATCTGGATCTTCACAAGCCGTCGGTTCGCGTTCAGCATCCGCATCACTGGCTCAATCACGTGCTGGGCGTTTTGGGATTCGATGATCAGACCCAGTTCGAGTTCGCGTAGATGCTCCGTGAGTGGGTGGCTGGAATCGCTGAGCGCGTCGAAAAAAGCTCGGGCATTCTGCGCGCTGTCGCCGGTAGGGGCACACGAGACTTGCAACTGGCGAAGCCGGCAGTGGCGCGCTCTCGCCGAGGTCTCAAATATATTGAGGTTGTCGACACGCGCACCGTCCAACTTGATCGCTTCCAGCTGTGGACACGCAGCCAAAAGTTGTTCACACCAGTGGTCAAAACTGCGCTCGCCCATGGGCTCTGCTCCGGACAGTTCAACGTCCCAGTATTTGTAGTACGAGATGCGGCGTGTCTCGTGGCCGATCAGAGCCAGGAGGTCTGCGACTGAATCCATCGATCCGTCCATCATACTGCCGATTTCAATCTGCCGGAAGGCTTGGACTTGGCGATCGGATAGTAGGTGGATGTCGTCCTCAGACTGGGAGAGCACGTCGTGTTCGTGGACCCAGGCGTCTCCATGCCCTGGAAGGAACACTTCATACCATGGAGAGTTCCCTTGAGTCGGCGTTCCCAGCACACGCACAGCGATGGAACGCTTGGACTCGAAGAGCACGGTGGGCGCGGTCGAAGTGGGATACTCCAGAACGAAGCGCGAGGCAGTGATTTGGCGTGGATCCGATCTTGGAGGCAGAACGTCAGTGCGTCCTCTCGCCACGGAATGAGGGTTGGAAGCTTCCAACACGCGACGAATAGCGTCGACATCTGAGGCTTGGAGTTCTGGTGCGTTCAGCACCAGCGTATCGATTTTATGGGCGGCGTGGCGGCTGAACACGGAGAACGCAATCCACTGCCACAGCTCGGTTTGCTGATCGATGGAGTTGTCGTGACCATCTTCGTTATTGTCCTCATCTGCTGCATCTCCCTCGGCTTGTACTTCTCCTTCACCGTCTTCGGCGGAGGCTTCGCCTGCATGTCGCCCGCCTTGACTTTGGTCTTCGTCTCCGTATTCTGCGTCATACTCATCGACCTCATAATCACGGCCCACATCGATCTCGAGCGTCCGCACAGAAGAGCTGTGCTGGACTGCGGCCAACACAGCTTCCATCACTGGCAACGAGGAGCAGGAATCGTTGATCGCAACCACAGCAACACTGTGCTTCTCTAGCGTAGCGTTACCATCTTCCCCAGCGTCGAGGCCCACAAAATCCCGCAGTAGCCCCACAAACTCGGGTAAATCTTCAGACGTCGGCTCCAACGTCAAAGCTGGAAGATGAAGCTGTGGAATTCCATGTTGCGTGAGCTCATGCAGGCACCTTAAGCCCTGGTAGTCGATCTGGAGACCGGCAGCCCTGACAAACTCGACGTTTGTGATGGTAAATCGAGGCCGTTTCTCCTCAAACTCACGGACACCGCCGTCTTGAGTAGCCTGGAAGGAGGCCTGGGCCTTCACGAGCTCAAGCGCACGCTGAAGAAACTCGGTGGTGGTCTCATGGGCTTCTGCGAAGTCACACTTTTCGAGCCGCAGGCGGATTCTTGAACCAATCTCATCGTCGCCACCGCGTTGGATCGAAAGCTCGGTCTCCAAGAACTCCCTGGCGTTCGCGTATTCAAGGCTTGGAGGTGCTGTGCTCGTGATCTCATCTTGGAAGCGGTAGATGTGGTCCATCCAGTTAGGGCGAACTTGCGTCACTTCAAAGCCGAGCGTAAACTTCTCAGGCAGCGGATCTTCGAACAACTCGCGGAAGCGCTCCCGATTCGCAGGCCATATCTCCATCAGCAACGTCTTCCACGTCTCAACATCACCACGAGCGATGGCTACCAGTAGACTCAGCGCTTCACAAACGCGGTCTAGCGACGCTGCAGTTGTCTTGAACCGGAACAGTTCTCGCCCGTCGAACCACACGACCAGTGAGCCATCAGCGTCGACGCGTCGCCGAGGCATCCAGTTCCAAGGAGCATCGCGTGGACAAAGCGCCTTCAGCGCCGGCAGCCACGGCTCCAAGCACGCGAGGAGTACTTGAGCACGGTCGTCAGTAGTCGTTGTCATTTGCGAATCAATATGCCCAATGCCACACGCTGAGACCCAGTCGGAAATAGAGTCAGCACGAGACAACAAATATGTAGCCAACTGAGACCGTGACAAATGGGTACACTAAACCGATATGGCTTCAGATATCGGCTTTTGCACACACCAATTATTGTGTGATGTATTGCTTCCTATCGAACAACCTACGTCGCAATGGCCACAGCGTACGCGTAGCGGTTACTCGTCTGCAAACAATCCATACGTCACCTTGAAATCCCTGGCCAGTCCATCAGCAGCGAACTGGAGCACGATCGACAGCACACTCGCGTCCAATCGGCCCATGGGACTGTCGTCATGCGTGGACTTCTCACTCACGACACTGAGAAACGCCAGCTTCTTCGTGGTACCCAGTGGTCCAGTGCGGATCGTCACCAGATCGTCGAAGCATTCGTTCAACGCGGCCTTATACTCTGGTAGGAAACACCTGAACGGGTCTGGAAGCTGGATGTTCAGGTGGAAACTGAGAAGGCGTCGGTTCTCGCGCAGCATTCGCAGCACCGGCTCGATCACATTGTTCGGATTCTCGGTTTCCACTGTGAGATGCAGATCCAGCTCTCGCAGGTAGGTTGTCAGTGGATGAGTAGAATCACTCAGCGCGTTGAAGAACGCTTGGATATGGTCGGCAGTCTCACCAGTCGGAACGATCAATGCCAGCAATTCTCGCAGACGACAGTGTTTTTCTTGTACTGCTCTGACGAAGATCGCGAGGTTCATGACGCACGCTTGGCGTAGTTGCAGTTCCTCCAGGTTGGGACACGTGGTCAAGACGCGTTCACACCACTCGTCCACCACAAAATCACCCGTGTGCTCGTGCACGTCGATCCGCTTGGTCTCTTGGCCGATGAGCTCCAGAAGGTCCGCAACTGGTTCCATGGAATCGTCTGACATCCTGAGGATATCGATCCGTTGGAAGCATGGAACAGGAGTCACTTGGCGGTTGACGAGATACAGGTCGTCGTCGGACTTGGACACCACGTCCTCCTCACGTACGTAGGCTTCACCGTGGCCAGGCAGGGTCACGGTCCAACACGGCCAAGTGTCTATGTCTGGTGGATCGAGAACACGGACCGCGACTGGAGTCTTGGTCTCAAACGGCGCCTCAGTATCACTCGTAGAGTCCGTCAAGATGAAGCGCGACGAGGCGAGCTGACGCGGCGTCGACTCCGGAACTTCATACATCGTACGCCCTGTGCCGACTGCACACGTCTCTCTAGCCATCAGCACTTGACGAACAGCGTGGACTTCGATATGCTGAAGGTTCTCGACGTTCAGCTCCAGCGTGTGGATGTTGTGGTTGGCGTGCCGGCTGAAAAGCGCGTACGCAGTCGCCTGCCACAGATCGCTCTGGTCCTCGAACATGGGTTCTTCACCGTTGCCCAAATCGATCTCCACGGACCGCACCAGCGAACTGTGTTGAGCTGCCGATAGCAGATT
>JAADXI010000915.1:0-13192 GCA_023337615.1 Pythium brachiatum | reverse complement strand
TTGCTGTGCAAGACCACTGCGATCTGCCAGGCGTTCACGTTCGTACCCGACTTTATCAACTACAGTGGCCAGGGAACGTGCACTCTCAAGACAGCCGCGGGGGTGAGCGCGTCCAAGGCTGGCGGAATCTCGGGCGTTGTCGCCATGTGATCGATACCATCCTTTCCTACAAGTTCACTTGCAAGTTTCACGTCCTTGTTCCTCGATCGTGTGAAGGAGCTTGCCCAAACAATACGGTAGTGATGGAAATAACAGCTCCACACGTACACTGTAGTAGATGACTATCACGGATAATCATGTGGCTGTCATCAACCACGTCCAGAGCCCGCCAATAGTCGGCTCGGGCTGTAAGCTTACAGTGTGAGCTCACCCTCCGGATGAAGGCCACATCTGCCACGGCCATTGAATATCTTCCGACAGCTCCCAGCTTGCGACGACACGGCGTAGACTCTCGCACCGCGTTGGTGCCAACTAGACAAAGCAATCGAGAAGTATCCAGTCGCAAATGCAACATTCTCACGCATGCAACCGCTTCACGGCACATTAGATAATACCACGTACTACTATAACGCAAGAACCAAGCTCAGAAGAGCTGCGGGGGCGCTGGTGGCGTCTTGTATTGTTCTCGCTGCGTGACTCCCAGAGACTCATCGTCGTCGCCGCGGTTGCTGCGTGGCTCAGGCAGCTCGATGGTCGTGGACTGTATCGGCCTCGTGACTTGAGACACCTCTTCTCGTCCCTCGGAGATCTGCCACCGCGCCAATGCGATAGGCAGCGCGTACTCAAAGAAGATGTAGACCGGGTAAAAGATGCCAGGCGTCGACCCGATGGGCCAGAACCACAGGCCGCGACGCATGCCGTCGCGGAACTGGTGGCCGAGCAGCGTGATGAGCACGAAGCTGATGCGGTGGATACGAAGCCACTTGGACGCACTGCGGGCCTTGCTGAATGCCCACACAGCGACAGTGACCGCGATGATGAAGGTCACTGCGTGGCCGAACGGCCTTTCGTGCAAGTGCGTGGCGCCTGCGATGCTCAGCGCTCCAGCCGCGATGAAGTGGTCGATGTCCAGGATCGCAGCCGTGAAACCGGCGAGTACACCGCTCAGTAGGAACGACCGCCACGCGCGGATGCCTGGGATAATGGAGGACGACACACGGCCAGCCGACTCATCCAGCACGGGCAGCGGCGTGACGTTATCGCTCTTGTCGGCCGTGAGCGGGATGCGGTCGTCGTGCGAGAAGCAGAGGAAGAGCCCCCAGCCCAAGAAGCCCACGCTGAAGTGCGTGCCGCTGTCGATCAAGTGGCGCAGCAACGACCAGCTCGGGAACAGTACCCTGTCACACAGTCACTCCGTCAGCGTCATTACATAACAACACGCGATTAGTATGAAGAACGCACTGCTGCCAGAGGATGAAGTCGCCCATGAGGCACACGAAGAGCAGCAGCAGCAGCAGCATGCGCTGCATCCACTCGCGCGGCGACAGCGCCGCCAGCGACCAGCGCCACGTGCGCTCGTCGCTCATGATGGAGGAGCTACTGCTAATAGTACGCTCTGCGCAGTGGGCGTCGCGTGCGCTTGGCGTGTTTAGCGGCAGCTTGGCCCATTGATGCGGAAGCGACGCCGTTGCTGCTCGCATGATGGGGATGTGTTCCAACAAAACAGCTGGCGGCAGCAAGGGATCCAGTCGGACACGTCAGATGTCACTAATGACCAGAATAGAGGGTGTCATTATGCTGCGGTAATGTTGCGTGAAGGTAATGCGGAAGAGAGATAATCGTACTTAGCCGGGTACACACATTCATTCGTGCTCTCGAAATTCAAAACACTGGGATCAGAGTTGGCGCCAACCTTTCTCACGCACGAGCGAACGGAAGGACGAGCACCATGAGCAGCGAGAGCTCGCGCTTCCAGCACTTGCTGCAGCCCATCAGGTGCGTTGTGACTGCGTGTATCGTGTAGCGCGTGATCTGTAGATGTGGCTGTGTGGTTCTCACGCTCTTGTATTCACTCTGTGGCCAGAGATCTGAGCAAGAACTGGAGCATCGATTTGGCCCAGGAACTGGAAGAGTATCTCGATGAGCTCGAGAGCCTGAGCATCGCGTTCGACCCGACCGCCGCGACTACAACCAGCACTACAAGCGCCAACGCCAACAATGCGCAGCTCATGAACTTTGCGGAGGCCGCGCTGCTGATCCAGGGCACGAGCATGATCTACAGCCGCAAGGTCGAGTACCTGTACGCGCTCGTGTTCCAGACGCTGGCGCACTTGTCCAAGCAGCAGAGCGGGCCCAATGATGAGCTCCAGGATGATGAGCCAGGCAGTGGTGGTGAGGAGGACGCAGGAGAAGGCGGAGCTGCAGGCAAGAAGCGGCGTCGCGCCAAGGGCACCGGCTCCACCAGTACGATGGACGTGTGGGCCAATCCACTGCCGATCTATGATGAAGTGGAGGAAGCCAAGAACATCACACTGAAGCCAGCAGTCGTGAGTGCGAGTACGAGTGTGAACGCGACGCCGCGGAAGACTATGGAGACCGTCAAGAGCAAGAACAACGTCCAGTATGCGGAGATGTATCTGATTGATGGATGGTGTTTGATTGATGTTCTGATTGGTGGATGAACTGATGGATTGACTGTAGGGCGTCGATCGCGTTGATGGGGTCGCTGGTACCGGACGAGCGCGACCACGGCGACACGTTCAAGCTGCTGTCGTGCCACTTGCACCCGAGCGGCGTGCTGCTCATGGACGACGCCAGCAAAAAGTATTTGAAAGATGAGACCCAGTACGTTGCTGAGACGCCCGCGCCCACGACGAGCAAGCGGCTCCAGCACACGCCCATGGCCAAGCTCAACTTCGACAGCAACGTCAACACATCACTGCGCTACGACGATGGCGACGACTATGATGACAACAACGAGCCCATGGACGACAACGGCTACGACTATGGTGGTGGAGACGGCTACGGCAACGAGAATGAGCAGCAGGCTGATGATCACGAGGCGACGGACGACATTTTTGCTGCGCCAATGGTGAAAGCAGAGCCGTTCCAAGAAGAAGGAGTCTCCAACAAGCGGAAGGTGATGAAGACGACGTCGCGTGCGGCTGTAGCGGACGTGAAGGATCCGTGGGCCACGTTGGATCCGTACGACGCGAGCAAGTCGACTGTGCGGCCGTTCCGCAAGGGCCGCTCGTACCCGGTGCGAAGCACGAAGAAACTGCTGGCGAATAAGCTGAAACAGGAGCAAGACGAGATCGACGGCGTGGACGATCCGGCTTTCAAAGAGCGGTTCCTGCTGAGTGCGAATCGTCCGCAGTGGTCCACGTGGGTGTGGAACGATCTCGATGAGCGAGCGCTTGAGCAAAAGTTCAAGAAGAAGTACTGCAAGGCGTCGTGTCTGCTGACGAGCTGCGAGCCGCTGTGGAAGCTCGAGACCAAGTGGAAGAGTCTCGTGCGCAAGTCGAACGCCGCGGAGGCGCAGAGTGCGCAGGCCATTTTGATCCACGAAGAGGCCGAAGAGGAGGAAGAGCTACAGCTTAACGCCATGGCAGCGAGCCGCATGAACGATGCGTACGCCACGGACCCAGCACAGAACGCCGACGGTGGAGATAACGACGATGACGACGACGACGATTTTGACAACGGCGTGGACTATGGCGGAGACGACGACTGGGACAACCACAACACATCTGCGATGGCGATGCTGGACGCGTCGATCATGCTCAAGAACGGCGGTGTTGGCCCGGCGACAAGTCGTGCACAGGATGGCGGCGAGCGTGCGCTGAGCTACGAAGAGATCTGTCGACAGCATCTGGAAGAGTTCATGAAGGGCACGGAGAAGTACATCCGCGAGACAGACCTCTCTCGCCAAGTGAACGACTGGCAGGACAAGCTGAGTCCGATCCTGAAGGAGCAGGATGCGCACCCGCCGTTCGACATCCACCGCTGCGGCCAGGAGATCATCGACCACTTGGAGTCGTCGCCCACGGGTGGCAATGCCAAACACAAGAAGAAGAAGAAGAAAAAGTCAGCGGAGGAAGAGAAGGACGAGGAAGACCGAGAGGCCGTGCCGTTCAGCTCCGTCGTGGGTGGCTTACACTCGTACGAAGTGTGCCGCATGTTCCTGGCGTCACTTCAGCTCGCCAACAACGGGAACGTGCAGCTTCATCACGGCAAGACGGCTGCCGACCAGACCCACGTGCCGTTCGAGATGCAGTTGCTCACGAGCTCCAACGTCTACGAGTCGCTGCAGGTTTGAACACGACACGCCAGAGAGAATCACATCCAAATCTATCCTATATTGTTGTCCTATGTTTGTGTACCGTTAGTTCATGCGGCCGATACAGTTGGGCGCGCCGCAGTCGCAGCGGATGGCTTCGTCTTCAATGGGGAACTTGTAGTCGTAGGTCACTTCCTCCCCCGCTTCGATCGTGCGCTTGGCGAAGATCACGATCTTTTTCTCGTTGTTTTCGACTGTCACGACGCGCGCAAAGGCCTTGGGATCGCACGAGTGGTTCATGAACCGCGCCAGGTTGCCGCACCGCGTCGCGTCGATGATCGTGCGCTCGTCCAGACGGAACATGTAGCAACTGCCGATGCCCTGCTCTTCGTACTGCTTCTCCCGCACGTCCGCCACGTCCTGCGAGATCATTTGGCCCTGGTACTCGACAATCATACCGCCTTCCATGAACTTGTCCTTGGTGAACAAACCGTAGCCGTGGATCTTGGACTTGCGCACTTCAAGCCGCTCGCTGAACGGACGACGCCGCAGTTCGCGGTACTGCATCGCGATCGGCAAGTGTTCTAGATCCATCGGCACGCCCTGCTTGTCTTTGCCCGTGTCGCCTCCGCCACCAGAGGAAGCATTCGCTGCTGGCTCGGAGTTGCTCGAGGCAGCAGCATTGGCAGCTGACGATGCTCCTGTCTTCTCCGATGGCAACTGAACCTGGCTGTCGCGCGTGGCATCCTTGTTCAGTCGCCGGCGCGTGGCCTTGATCGCCGCCGCTTCCGCCTCATCAACCACTTCACGTTCCAGTCCATCCGTTCGCACAGCGCCAGTGGAGATGCGCGCGTGCTCCTCGGCCTCCACAACTTGCTCCACCTCCCGCATGGCCAGCGCCATCTCCGTGGCCGACGGCAAGCGGTACGAGAACACGTACACGTGGTCTCCAAACTTGTTTTCATCGCCCAACAACTCATGATCCTGGCCACGACGGCGTTTGCGGGCTGCTTGGAGCTGCTGGCGGTGGCGTTGAAGCACATAGCTGCGTCGAATGGCCGTCGTCGCAACATGCGGTAGCGTCTCAATCTCGCGCGCAATCTCAGGAATCCCAAAGCCAAAGAAATGGTGCCCCAGCAGTCCGTACGAAAACCACGAGCGTCGACGAAGGAACGGGTTGTCAGAGGACAACGCTTCTTCGTACAGTGCGATGATGCGGCTTCGCAACTCGAGCAGCGCTTCGGTCGGCGACGCCGCGATGATCGGGTTCTCCACATCATCCGACGCCGTGATCTGGAATAGCGCCTTCGGGCTGGAAAGCACACGCGTCGACTCGCCGTTCGCAGTGCCCTTGAGCTTGGTTCGGGCTTCAACGTCAGTGCTCGTGACAACACACTCGTACACGCACCGCGTGGCAACAGCACGCGAGCTCCAGTAGATGCGCGTGCTGCGGAAGCCCAACGGGAATACTGCCTCCCGACTGTAGAACGATGGGTTCCCGATCACGACGTGGCCCAGTGAGTGTACTGTGAGCGAGCCAATACGGAAGCCCACCTGGCGTTTCAGGTGGAGCGCGTTCATCCGCTTCTTCGTGTCGCCGAAGATGCTGGAAAAGTCCACTCGAATGCAACGCCGTGGAGCCTTGATCATGGAGCTGAGCACGAAAGATGGCAGCGCGGAAGCCGCGACGGCGGCGATAGAACCGTCCTCTGCACCTGTAGACGCGTCCTCTGGTACCGTAGCAGCGTCGCCGTCGACCTTTTCAGCCGTTGCAGGAAGTATCTCGACGCCAGTATCGGCCACGCCATCCTCGACAGCTAAACTCGCGACAATCGTCTCAGCAGGAGACTCTGTCCACGCCATGTTGGTGAGTTCTGGCACTTCCAGCATCTTGGCGATTTGCTGGATGTGAGCTGGCATTGGACAACACGTCTCGCTGCTGGGAAGGAACACCACGCCGTGGTCCAGTGCACACGGAAAGTGGTAATGCCTCTGGCAACGTGAAACTGCGCAGCCAATGGTCGCTCCGAGCACCCCGCAGCCGTCACAGCGGTTTGTCTTGCTTCGCGAGAGGGCCTTCTGGCACTTGTGGAGCACGCCCGCGGTGTCTTCGTACACTTCAGATGACCAAAGCGCGCAGTTTAAATGGACCCATTGGTCCAGCTCAACGTAGATCAGCCGTCCGCACGCAGGAGTCTCGCCCACGATGAAGCACAAGGCACAGAAGCGCGAGTCGTCGACCATCTTGCTCATCGCTGTGGCCCTCGTTAGTCGGATAGGTTCGCGAACAACTGCAACCGTCGTCGTGACCGCTACTTCAGCGTTGACCTCGTGCTCTGCTGGCGTCACAGCCGCAGCCTCCACGCTCGTAGCATCGAGTGCAAGCGATGACACCGATGAACCGGTCGGGGAGATCTCGGACTCATCGATCTCTTCGTCGTCTTCTGCTTGCAGTCGAAGCAGGTGCTTCTTTCCTGCGCGTCGTTCGTACTGCCTCTTAATCGTCGCAATCTCGTCCTCGAGCGTGTCCTTATTGTCAACTAGCAGCGCCTTGATGAGTGTCTGGCTTAGCCGCTCGCCGTGAGCGTGGCCTTCTCGCTCCAACAAGTGGAACACGACGCGCTGCAATGGTGCCCACCCGTACAGCAGGTGCACAGACACGATGAGCGCGGCACAACTGGCCGCCTGAGCCGCAATGGTCGCGATCGCGTGTGGTTCTTTCTGCTTTTCCACACCTTGCTGGGAGTAGAAGTTTTCGTTCTTGCGGGTGAGCTTGCGAGTCGCAGCGCGGGGGCCACGCGCGTACCGCTTGTACCGAAGGTACCTCGATGCCTTCTGGAGCAGCCACGCCGGAACATCCAAATCCTTATACTTGCTCGATGTGACCCGCGCCCAGTCGTCGTGGAAGTTGACACTGCGGTATGCCAAACCCTTCACGCACTCTTCACCAATGCGCAGCACGTAGAGATATATCGCTACGTTCTCCTTCCACTCTTGCCATTTCTGGGCTTGACGCATCTGCGTGCGCGCTTCTTTCCACCGCGCATCACATAGCGACCGCGTGCGCTGGATCTTGGCGATGAACAACTGGCACTTGGCCAGATCCGGGATCTCCGACAAGTGGTCGCGATCATGGCGGCGGCACACGGTGCATACATACTGAGCGTTCGGGTCCTGGACCAGAGCGTCGTACTTGGCCGCATCGTCGACAAACATCGGATCACACAGTGGGTGCGCCCAGCGCTCGCATGCGTCACACTGAATCAAATCTTCGTCCTCCGCTGTCCACTTCGAGCGGCACATTGGGCATTTCTCGGCATTCTTTCGCTGCTTCCGCGCATCTGCCGTCCACACTTGCAGCAGACCCTTCGTCTTCGCGCTCAGCAGACTCTGCTCCGACTTCTGGGCCTGGCAACAGTTCAGGCACAGCTCGCGGTCGTAGCTGTAACTAGCCGGTGAAGCCGCCTTGCCGCAGTTCTTACAGTGGACGCAGTTCGCACAGTAGAAGGAGTCTTCGCGTCGACCACTGTCATCATCCATTCCGTCCATCGATTCGCTATCTGACCGGACTGCTGGAAGGAGACACTTGCCGTGGAAAGAGCGGTCGCAATGGCAGCAGACCATCCGCTTTGCTTCTTCGTCTTCGGCTTCGACAACGTGCTCGTGGGGTTTGCCACAGAGCTCACACATCTCGCAGTTCTTGCACCGCCACGACGACTGCAACTGTGAACTCTCTTTTAGCAGCTTCTGCTCGTCGACACCAGCGCAGAAAGAGTGGAATCCTTCACCACAGTCAACACAGAACACGAGCGTCTCACTGACGTCATCGCTCGACCCACGCGTGCCGCACTGCCCGCAGACGTCAATCCATGCGTACGCGTGTGAACTGCTTCGCGAATGCATCGTCACGTACAACGAGTACGACGAGTGAGGCTTCGGAACGGATCCAAGTTCGCTCTGTGGCGTGAATGATAACCCGGCAGCCAATTGCGGAGCTCGCTTCCTCTCAAAAGTGGTTTTGACGAGGGCTAAGGACACGCTCGCGTCAGCTGCATTCACGCTGGGAGTACCAACGACGCTGGACTCCTCGTCGTTCACGGCCGATGACGTCGGTTGCGTAGCTTCATCCACCATCTTGTCGCCATCGTTGCGCTCGGCAGCATCAGCGGCTCCCATCTCTCCATTTTCGTCGAGACCAGTATCCGGCGACTCCTCACCTCCGTCTTCATCCATCTCGTCGTCCTCGTCTTCGTCTTCATCGCCGTCATCGCCGTCATCCCCACCAATTTCTCCCTTTGTCTTCCCAGCAAGTGAGTTGTTGGGCAGCTGCCGCTTGGCTGCGAGTACCAGCGCATCGTAATTCTTGCCTCCTCTCTGCTTCATCCGACTCTTCGGCACAATTTGACGTAAAACTCTCTGCCCTTGGCCATAAAATCTCCACGCTTCACGCCAAATCAAGAAATCACGATCGCGGGAGTTGAACGTCACGGCATTGAGACACAGCAGCTCGAAATCGTCGCGGAAGTCTCGAAAATTCACACGTTTGTAAATGCTGTCGAGCACTCGACGCTGCATGGTGCTGAGGTCCATCGGCTGCTTGATTACATCGAAGTACGTGGGCGCGATCGTCTTCGTCACGGGCTCCTTGAACAGATCCAATTTGTCCTCCAGTCGTAGTCGATGCAACGCTCGCAGCATGCGAACTTTTCGGCATGTGAGACACTCGTAGTTGTGAAGCACACGTGCGTCGTAGGTCTCTTTGAACTTGAGGTCGAAGGCGAAGCCTTCCTCGATAAGCCTCGCTGTTTTGGCTGCCACCGTCGAGCTGTTGCCACCACCCTTGTACTTCTTTCCAGCAACCGGTTCCTCGTCCTCCTCATCGTCACCGTCATCCACATGCGCAGCGTTCAGATCGGGAAGAGGGATCCGGATGTCCAGTTCGAATTCTTGCTCGTCTTGGGTCAACCGACGACGAAAAACTGGGTGCGTATCTGGTTCACACAGCGGATGCACCCACAGATCACACGCCGAGCAATTCAAAAGAGATGGCGAGTCGTCTTGCATCGTCTCGTCGATTGCCGTATTGCATACTGCGCACTGGCACTTGTCGTCGTATATTCGGACGCAATCTTCACAAAGCGTCACGACCTCGAGAGGAAGCCGCCAGCGGAACCATGAGCTTGTTGAAGTGACACCGCAACCCGCACAGGAGACACAGCTACGACAAACAAACGGCGTCTGGATGTCGTTGACTAACACCGCCCCGCCATCTTCACTGCTCACAAGCGGAAACGTGTCGTGCGGTGGATCACAACAGTAGGAGTGGAATGAGCTGGAGCACTGGACACACTCCACCAACGACGCGTCGCTCACGGTCACAGTGCTGTCGCCATCAACGACAGGTGGTAAACCACACTTCCCACACTGAAGCTCCGACGAGGGCGGTGGCGGCCGAATGCTGACGCTGGTGTTCTGTACGATTGTGATTTCTTCCGCGTCATCTCCGTCGGGCGTGGTGTCCATATCGATGATACCACGCTGCGCCTTGTGCAAGACAAGAGCAACCTTCGCAAGAGAGCGGGCATCCTCCAACTCTACTCGCCCTGCACGCTCGAGAATGTTGACCACTTCATGACCTTCGTCTCCACGTCGCTTCAGTTGGTGACGACCAGAGTTGGCATCGAACCCCTCCACCTTGAAGCAGCCATTCGGGTTCTCGTCCACGACGACAGTAGAGCCCACGATCGCCTGCGCGACAGCATGCCAAACTTCTTCGGAGTCTCTTGAATCGTGCGCGTTCCTCAACAGGGCTCCAAACACCGACCGACGAATCTTGCGCGTCTCTTGCGAGTCCTCCGTCGCACGTTTCTTCGCCAAGTCGTACTCAAGAGTTCCTTCAGGGCTTGTTCCTGACCCTTCGCTCGGCATTGAGCGACAGAGATGGCGAGGTGTCCAACAAGCGACATTCGACGGCTTCCCGGGCATTATCGTTGCCGAAATCAGGTTCACCAAGCGAAACGCCTTCAACAAACTCGTATCTTCAAGCGACTGCTCCAGTTGTCGTTCTGCAATGGCGTTCATCTTGAGGATTTCAGCCGGCCGCCACAGATTTTGCGATGCGGGAACCTTCACTTCGACGATCGTTCCTGTGCCAATGACGATCGGGAACGCGAACAACGGCAAACCCCGCTCACTCTCATCATCGAAGCGCACGACGTGCACGCATGATGCTGGGTCGAAGGAAAGCACGCGGCCCATGACCCAGTGCTTGTCCCACGACAGCATAATCCCCACGCGCTTCCCCACGAGCTCTAAGAGTGTCAGCAGCTCCTCGTCTGATGTCGGCTTCTTGCCACGGAGTGCACGCGAGATCGGATCCACGAACTTTGCTGCAGTGGGGCGAAGCAGGCCGCCATAGAGTTGCATCTCGAGCATCATCTGCTTGGATATCCGCTGCTTCTTCTTTCGGTTCTTCTTCAGACGTTTAACACACGGGGTGCAGTACCACGGTCGCGGCGGCGCGATGTGGGATTCACCAAAGACGTCGATCATGTCGAATTCGCTCAAGCAGATCTCGCATACGATGATCACGTGCTCGTCATCGTCGTCCGAGTGGCCGTGGAGTCCATCTCCGCCTTCATCGTCTGAGCACACAATGCTTCCGTATGCCGCGATGTTGCCGGCCGCCGCTGAAGAGGTTGATGAGCCGTTTGACGTTGCGGTGCCGTACGTCACTGCTACAGGAACTGGCATAAAGATCCGTTCCGATGGATCCACGTTAACGCGACCGTCGTGGGGCTGAAGAAAACTGTCTCGCTTGCGTTTCTTTTCAGCCTCAGCTGCCGACTGGAGTGCTTGAGCCTCAAGTTTTCGATGCGCACATGACTCACACAGCACAACGCCACCATTTCGAGTAGCGGCACGTTGGGCATTTCGATCCCATCGTACAGCCGCGGCACAACTCGAACACGCCGCTGAAGAAGCTACCAGTTTCCGTCGATTCGAACCATTTGCGTGGCCTGCGCAGCCTGAACAGAACCAATCGCCCTTCGGGATAGACGCAAGCGGCGGGTTGAGTGTGGCCATGTCGAATTCGCCCTCACAACCGTCACAAATGAGAAGCGTGACCGGCGCGAGCAATGACGGACCAAGTGACGCCTGTCTCCTCGGGAGTGGAGCTACCTTCTTCACTGGCTGGGCTTGTGTCTGCCGAGGCAGTTGCTGCTTTGCAACTTCAAGCGCTAGGCTGATAGCGCGTTCATCACCCACTGCTCGCAGCCGACGCAGCTTCTCCATCTTCATCGCAGCGTATCCTTTTTTTCGTCGCTTTCTCGTAGCCTCACAGTTATCGCAGAACCAATCACCCTTCGGCATATCGGGAGACACAGGGCCAATCGTGCGTGCATCATACTTGTCGTCACATCCATCACATTCGATCAGGTTCGCATCCCCGGAACTGGCAGCTTCACCGTTAACTGCGAGGGACAAATCCGCTTCACCTTCGCCACGCGAGTCAGTCGATACCGACGGCGCAGCGACGTCAGTGGACACGTCAGTGGACACCGCAACGTCCTCTATGGCCATGGGCACATCCACGACGATGACCGTATCGTTCTTTTGTGGAGCTGGCTCTGGCGCTGGCACATCCTCTGTGGGACGAGAAGTTGCTTCTTGGTTCTGGACGCAGTGGTTACAGAACCAGTCACCATCGGGCACTGTATCCAGCGGCGACATCTCGAACTCGCCTTCACATCCGTCGCAAATCAGCAGCGTGACAACGACTTCCACCACCATTGGCGCCGCTTGTTCGGTGTGCGGAGGCTTGCAAGCAGAGCAGTACCAGTCACCTTCCGGGACCTCGAGCAGCGGCGGATCCAGCGTGGCCATGGCAAACTCGCCCTCGCAGCCGTCACATATCAGCACCGTTCCTTCGTCTTCTTCGACCACGAGTGCTTCTTCATACAGTGCAACACTGGCAACCACAGGCGCAGCCACGACCTCTCCTACTCTCGGACTCTGGATATCAGGCATGGTACTGCACGCACGGCACTGGAAGCCTGCGTCCGAGCAGCGACCCAGACGATCGTGTAGCTCGTCGTCGTCTTCACTATCATCCGACACCAGCGCATGCAGACAAAACTCGCCTTGACAGGTTCCACACGTCTCCCACCACTGGCTGTCATCGGGCTTCATCAGCAGCGCAAGACGACGCGTCCCAACAGCAGCAGCGGTCGTTTCTCCAGCACATGACGCACACGGCTCTTCCCCCACCACACCAGTCTTGGAGCCGCTTCGTTTCCGCTTGCGACCTGGTGACTTGGCCACAGGCGGCGCCGCCTCCACGCAGCGCCGATGCAGCTGACCGACAGCGTTGCATTGCGCACACGGCAGCAGCTCCTCTGCTGCAAGATGCACGCGTCGGCAGGTCAAACAGACCTGAATATCCTCCGTAAACACCGCCAGCTCGTTCCAGTCGTCTTCTTCCTCGTCGCTCGCCATCTCTCCGTCGTCGTTCTTCAACACACCGAGCACTTGCACGGGCACCAGCAGCGGCACATCGTCCTCACGGCTACTGGTCTCGGTGTTCTTCACTGCGTCCTCACGTTTACAAGCAATACACTCGTATCCCAGTGAGCCGTCTCCTTCTCCGGCCACACATTTCGTATGAAAGAGCCCGTCGCATCGCCGGCAGCGCGTTACTTGAGCCCGTTCCACCGTGAGTCGCTCTTGTGTTCCAACGCCATCCTCTTCTTCCTTCTGCGTGCTCTTAGTGTCGCTCTGTTGCTCTGTAGCTGCATTTTCCTGACGAGGTCCACGTGCTTTCTCCAACTCGAGTCGCGGTTGGTCGTTTTTCTCTGCGAGTTTCGAGGCGTCCGCGCCAAGAGCGACACGCACGTGCTCGCCACATCGCAGGCAAGCAAATTCCATCGTCGGCTGCGTGGGGAACTGCCCTGCGCGCGCGCGTCGTCGTGC
>JAADXI010000914.1:0-13223 GCA_023337615.1 Pythium brachiatum | reverse complement strand
TCATCGGCTCGGGGCTTTCGTTCCACAGCTTCAAGTACTTCTTTGGTGACACGACTGATGCTAACCGCGTGAGTGTGCCGTTCCACGAGTACCTCACGGACGCGCTCGTGCACACAACGAACCCCAAGCAGCGACGGGAGAAGCTCAAGCAGTGGGCAGCGGCGCCGTACGCACGCGAGTGCCATCCGCGGGAGGAGCACTTGATGCCGCTGCTCGTTATCGCAGGCACCGGGCTCCAGGACAAATGCACCGAGGTCTTTGACGGCTCGGTCATGAATATCCGCACGTCGGGTTTCCTGTTCAGTGACGCTATTAACTAAAATTCAATACACAGAACACCCTTGTCGATCAGCGTCATCTCACAGAAGAATAACGATGGATTGGAGCGACGACATCGTGCTGCCGGATGGACGTCGTATCCCCGCGCGTGCTGGCCGGTACGTTGTGCAGCCCCCGCCGGATCTCAACGCTATGGACGAAGGCGACGAAGACCGATTCCTGCTAGAGTACGCTGCTCCGTACTTGATCGTGCGTGACCGGGCGCTTCCATCCAAGTCGGACACAGAGTTCCAGTCGAGTGTGTACCAGGCATGCACGTGGCAATCGGAAAACCGACCCATTGGCGGTATCACAGGAGGCAGCCGATCCGGTTATGCGTTCGCGGACGGCGATGGCACCCAGTTCTGGATCCCTGGCGGCTCCTACGTTGATGCATCGAACTGGGAAAGCCTCACAGTTGAGGCCCGGGATGCTCTCTACCTTCCGTGTGTGCCTACGGTCGTGATTGAACTCGTGACGAGCGTCGATTCAATGGAAGATCTGCAGGCGAACGTCGCGTTGCATCGCTGCTGGCACGCGAGAAGCTGTGGTGATCGACACGCAAGAAGACCGCGTGTGGATCCACAACCAAGGCGAGACGCCATACTTTGACTCGCCTCTCGCTACAATTGAGTTCGATGCGTGGCCGGGGTTCACGCTCGATTGCGTGGCGGTGCGAGATGCGGGACTGAGTGTTTTCCAACAATAAATTTGGTTCCACAATGAAGAGAGCTGTGTAGTTTCGAGTTTCAAGAGCATATATTCACAATCTTGCGGCCTCAGAGGAAGATCTTCTCGTCTTTATCGTCCACTAACTGGAGCGTGGCGCTTTGCACCTCATAATCGTCCGCTGCGACGCTGTCGCCACTCACGAGTGTGAGACTCCGCGTGAACAATGCGGCAGGATTCTCGTCTTGTAGGAACCGGTCGTACCGTTGAGCGCTATTTTCCTCCGCGTCCTCAGTCATTTTGAGTCGCTCGGTGGGGTACACAATTACCATCACGGCCACGAATAGGAACAGTCCCAGGCCGATAAACGTGGAGACGAGCGAGAGAAGCGGGATGCTGAAGCGGATATCGTGGCGTTCCTTGTCGCCCTTTAGCGCCGTCGTGCCCAGCATCGTGTTGGTTGCACCGCCTAGCTTCACTGTCTTCACGGCCGCGTTCTGGAACAGGTAAAAAAGCGCGGCGGTGTACAGTGGTTGACGCGGGTCGTCGATGTACCAGTGGTTCTCTTCGATCTGGGCGATGTACGAGTCAACCAGTGGTGAACACATTGTGCCGTTGAGTCCACCCTGTGCTTTCATTGTCTCGGGCCAGTTGGTCGTGTTGATGTGCTTGAGATTGAGGTACTCCCACTCGTATCGAGTGGCTTCGCTTGAATAGTACAATGGTCGCATGTTCAAAGACACAAGCTGAACGGGATTGCGGTAGTCGCTATCCATGCGCGTCGCCGGCAAGTGATTCTCGCCGAGAACCAGTACTCTTCTGGACTTTTCACTCTCTCGGCTCGAGCCTTCGAGTTCGTACATCAGACCTTGGCAGCGCGAGTTCAGTGTGGTCGAGTTGCCTCCACACTCAGCGCCAAACGCTGAGTTGAGTTCCTGGAATTCCCACTCCAGCTTCGCAAACGTGACTACGATGTGGCGCCTGGGCTTGACGATGAACGGCACTTTGGTCTGGTACCCACTGTCGAACGACTCGGCTGTCATGTACGAACCCAACCCGAACAAAAAGACGGTATCGTTGTTCTGGACACAGTGCTGCGGGAACGCGTTGAGGTAGTCGGCGTCGTAATTTAGCTCAGCTATGGAGCAGTTGGTCAAGTACGGCATGAGCTGGAGCTGCTTCTTGAACGAGATCTTGGCTGACTGGTCGAGGAAGATGCAGTTGGTATGACCGCAACCTGCGCGTGGATCCAAGTACGCAGCGTTGACAGGGTTGCAGTAAGCCGCTCGACGTTTCTCTAACTGATCCGTGGTGATCACATTGCCGCCGTATTGTGCACGGAATGCTTCCTTCCCCTCCGGCCCGTCACAGTACTTCTTGAAAATGTCTGTGTCGTTGGATGTGTAGAGAAATTGTTCGGCGTACGGCAAGTCGAGAGTCAGCGCCGTGAGCTTTAGCTTGGAGTTGATGTCGTACTTGTCAATAGTGAGCTTCACGGACCCATTATCGAATTTCGGAGTGTCGGTCGTACGCATGAAGCCCTTCACCGCGATGGAGAGAAACGCGTCCATCGTGTGCACGCGAGGATCGGCCGCGTTGGCCACGTCCGAGAGTGAAGATCTGGCACCGTAGCACACTTTGTCTTTCTTGGCGTTGCTCTTATCTTGTTGCAGCTTGTTTCCCCCGTTCACCTCAGCGCAATCGTACGTCTGCCACGGAATCGAGTCGGACACAGATCGTTCGTACATCAGCTTGCTCTGTAGCAGTAACTCGTACATCGTAGCCCACGAAACATTCGCCTTCTCCTGGAAACCTTGAAACTGTTTCGTAATATTCGCTGCTGATTTTTTCACATCTCCGGATTGGAACGTCGCGGTGTGTGCTGGCCGGAGTCCAAATGGAAGCGCGTCTGCGTTCCAGTCGTTTGATGGGAAGCCGTACACGACAGTGGTGGATCGCACTTCTTTGATACTCGGCAGGCCGAGCACAGACGTGAAGCTTCCGTGGGCTGCGCAACTCGACGAAAACTTCATCTTGAATGGCGCGACTTGCTGCGTCACTGCGCCACGCAAGATCGTGTCAAGCACGCTCACACCACTCCCCCAGTTCGTAGCGGCCGTAGCATTGAGTCGCCCTGTTCTCGACGCGGTACTTGAGAGCACGAGATCTCGCTGAAGAAAGGTACGCTCAACCCCAGACGTTTTGTACCCCACATACATCGCGGTGAACGCAACGGCCATGTAGAACTTGATCAGGCGAGGGAACGCCCACAGAAGAAACCGCTTCACGCGGCCAGCGCCGATGCTCGGTTCGTCGCCTGGGAACCACCGCACGTTCCTCAGGAACATCACCGCCACGACCACAAACACCTCGAACGATCGCTCGACGATCTTGCCGATTGCTGCAGATACGTGGCCGTTGATCACTTGGTAGATTTCGACCCAGTGGTTCGCATGCGAAGATGAACCGAACTCGTCGCGTACTTTGGTGTCAATGACGACACCGTGGACGAACATCCGCAGCAGGATCACAAACGCGGCGAGTGTCAGCAGCACCACGCGTGCAAAGCGCGTCTTGGAAAGTTGGATGTCTGGATGCACACCATCCTCGGTGGTTGTTGCTGAGGTCACCGTGTCCTTTTCACTTCTCGATTCCTTCTTCGAGAGAACCGATTGGCCCGAACTGATCTCCAACGTGGCTGTGGAGCTCGTTAGATTGAGATCCATGCCGGCGAGTGTCCTGAGGAGCCTTGCGAAACTTGGGGAATGCCTCAGTGTGGGGCTGCAATCCTTCTAGAGTATCCCTCCGCTGTACTCGGTGCTCGGCGCACACGATGGAGTCCACGGTGGATGGGTCCAAGTGGTACGAGTCCACCGTCGGTAGAACTTGATGAGCCTTCCACGTGGACCCATCCTCCACCACGTGCAGTTGCCGCTCAGCGAGCGGCGCTCCCTTTTCTTCGATGGCACGTTCTGCGCGCTCTTCCTGGGTTTGTTAACGCTTGACCAGTTCCGATGGGTCACAACAACTCACCGGTTTATCCGGCGCCACGAACCGACGTGGGTTGTTGAAGCCATCGCCCGTCGCGTGGAATTTCGGGTGGGTGTCAACCCACTGTCAGCACACGACCCTCAATGCTGTGTTCAGTCCCGAACCGACCCGCGATCTCTACAGTATTGTAAATGCAGATCGCGATGACTTTTCTTCGTGCGGACCAAAATTTATTGTTATCATCTCACAGCGGCTCCAAGTCGCAGCTGCTGCGCAAGATCTTGTGTGAGCATTCAAAATTTCGGTTAACAGTGCAAAAGCATCTGTGGAAAATCTCTTTTCTGTGATTTTCCCATCGCGCCGTCCAGGAAAGTGCGCATATCAATTACTGAAGGTTGTCAACAATTAGGACTACAGTGATCCAAATGTGAGCTGATATCATATATCAATTGCAAGAGGTCAAAAGGTTGAACGTACACTGAACTTAGCTCCAGTACAAGGTACATTGCGCCAAACCCTAAGTTCTAATAAGGACATGCTGCCGTCCATCCAAGGACTGGGCTTTGCGAAGTGGGATCCCGTCGAGTCCATCGTTGATGCGGTGGATGGACGTGGTGCGCAGCTCCCACGAGATAATGCAGTACAGTACACTGGACTGTACCGAGTGACGCGATGCGGTTGCGGCTGAGCCCGTGATGTGATGCTCTATGTTTGCTCAATTGCCGATCCGTCCGTTCATTTCGGAACCGTCCACGAGATCGTCATGGGCAAGCCCCTCAACCAAGGCGTCGTTGTATCCGACTTTCCGTCTCAAGCCCTGGACGTGGATCTCTCGGAGCCGGTGGAGGAACCCTCTGAGTCGACACGAGAAGCGCACGATGATGAAGGAACCGCTGGAGCACCCGCTACTGCCACGAAGACCAAGTCCGGCGTTGCAGTCGACTTTCTCGCGACGCCAATGCCTCGGCTAGAACTCGAACTCAGCTCCAAGCGTTTCTTGGCCTGCGTGTGTGCAATGATTGCCTTCACAACCACATTCACGATCGGATTTTACTTCGGTATCACCGTGGACACAGTGTACGAAGACTCGGGTTCGACAGCGACTGAGTCAGACGAGCTAGTGGAGACCTACAACACGGTCTCGGGCTATGTCATGGCGCTGCTGGAGACGTTCCTCTCGCTGCACATGGACCAATTCATGCCGGTGTTGGATGTCTACGTGCACAACTCGCTATTCTTCCTCCGACGCAAATCAAACGGCCAGCTCACCACCAAGCGTTCTCGTCAACTGCACATAGCGCTGTTGTTGCTCTTTCCGATCGTGCTGACGCTCACAATGGACAACAGTTTACGTGGTCTCCAGGCGTCTCACTCCAGCACTCACGTCAAGCGGATCATGAGTGTCGACGACATGAAGAAGGAGCAGTCACAACTGGAGCGGATCAAGACCAACGGAACACGATCAAATGAGACTGGAACCAGTGTATATGACACCATCCTGAAGAACGCAATCCGCCAGCAGTCCGACCCCTTCATGTTCGACACACTGTCAGCCTGTCGCAAGAGCGACTTGAGCACGGCTAACGGGTGGTTGCCGCTCGCCACACACGACGTTGACACCACGTCCGTTGTCTACGGCTTCATTCCACGCGAATGGAACAGTGAAGCGATTTCGCTCGAGCTCGCGCCGACCACTCACTATAATGTCACGCACGTAAACGTGACCGACGCGAGAAAGATGAAGGCTCCACTACAATCGCCTGCCAACTTCCCCATCAAAACCGCTTACGAAATGCTCGTGCAGGCCAAAGTCCAGATCGAGCGTGCCCAGGGGGAGGCTGTGGCGGAGACGTACGATTGTGTGGAGTCCGATGGCCGCCAAGACCTGGATACCAAATTGGAGCGAATGAGAGCCTCCGAAGTCGAGTGGAATTACGACGAAGACAATACGCGGCAGTGTGAGGGCGCCCCGACATCGCTATTCGAGATGGGCTCATTCTACGACAGAGCTGACTCTACGATCGAAGACCTAGTTGAGGATGTGGGAAACGTTTTCGCTACGACTCTTCCTGATCTCTCTCGTGAAGATACAACGGTGATACTGGAGACGTACGACCTCACGCCGCAGATCCATGTCGAAGCAATGCGCATCGACGTCGCGATGGACAAGTCCGTGGAATACGCTGATGAACTAAGCTGTGACGACGCTGAACCGTGTGTGCCGATCTATTCATATTACGCGATGGAAGCCACTTTCTGTGGCAGCAATGGCTGCGCATTTATCGACGCATCCGAGACATTCCTGCTCCAGCGAGAGATCGGAGTCGTCCCGTACGTCACCAACTGCACACTGGACGCCGCTCATGTCCATTACAACGCTTCCTTGCGGGGCTTCTACCCAAGCGACTGCAAACGGGTGGTGAACACAGCGTTCTTGTATGGGTTCGGGTCGTACATCAGTGGAGACGACTACGGCGCTGGCGGTCTATCTGCCAAGAACGTGGGCGGCGCCTCCGACAATGCGAAAGAGAAGAAGGCGATGAGAAAGGCGCCGTTCATTCTCGCTCCTCGGCGACACATTCGCTTCACGTTCGCCAAGGTCACATGGGCTACTGAGGATCTAGCGACCAAATTCGACGCCAAGTGTGAGCCGAGCAACCAGCACAAGACCTGCAGTGGGCTCTGGTATGAGCTCCAGCCAAGCGGCCGCTATCTCTTTGCTGGAGAAGACGCTTTACCAACGCAGAAACTCGCGCTGGCAGATCTACACTCGCCAATTACACTCGTGCAGCTCAATCCGGCAGTGCCATCGGATAATGAGAGCGAGACGATCACGCTTGAACGCTTGTCGCCCTCGAATTTCAACCATTCCAACTGGAAAACTGCTGATAGCAAACTCGGCACAACGCTGCAAGGATCGAATTGTTCCAAACTGATGGATTCGTACCTGAAGCATATCGAGACCAACAACTTCTACCTCGAGTTCCCGCTCCAAGCTATGTACACGTCGTTCTTCTACTTCTTGATGGAAAATGGTGTGGCTACGCAACTCCGAGAGGGTCTCAATGATCCATCAGCTGAAGTGAACAACACGAATGAGACCACGCCGGACCTGCTAGGAAATGTCAAGCTTCAGGGCGACGTTCAAGTGCGCACAATCCGCGTGATGATCCCGAAAAACGCCTTCCGCTCCACGTTTGGTGTCTGTATTATCATGGCCATCATGGTGCTGGTGATCGCGATTGTACCAGCGCGAATGTCCGAGTATTTCGACGTCAGCGTCACAAAAGCCCAGCGGTTTGTGGTCCTTCGCAACGATACCAAGTACCCCGACGCCGTGTACGAGAAGATGCTGCTCGACTCTGCGTCTGGTAAGAGCGTGCTCTTTGATGAGGTCAAGATCGAAGGCATGGCACTCGTGCACAAGGCTGAAAGCGATCGGGTGGTGCATTTATAAGGTCGATTCAGCCTGCATATTTGTGAAAATATTTCATTTAGATGTAGATTTTCTTGCCCGTGTTGTTTCTGTGGTGGAGCGTGAGACTGTCGACGACGTACTCGTCCATCGCGACGCGTTTGCCCGCCGGTAGCTTGAGTGCACAGTCCAACACGTCCTCCGGATACTCGTCTTCCTGGCGGAAACGTGCATACTGTTGAGCGATGTTCTCAGCGGCGTCCTCGCCCATCTTGAGCCGCTGCGTTGGACACGCGATCGCCAGCACCACCAACAGAAGAAAGAATCCCAAGCCTACGAGCGTCAGCACGAGGGACTGGAGCGGAATCTTGAATCGGATTTCGTTCTTCGCTAGATCACCCTTGAGCGTTGTCCTCCCTGAGCCACCCACATCATGGAAGTACGTCGTTGGCTCGGTCGGTCGCCTGGTCAGCTTGACAGTCTTCACCGCTGCGTCTTGGAAGAGGTAGAACAGTGCGGCGGTGTACAGAGGCTGCCGCGTGTCGGCCATATAGAGATGGTTCGCCTCGAACATAGAGATGTACGAGTCCACGGGCCCTGAACACATCGTGCCATTGAGGCCACCCTGCTTCTGGATAGTCTCAGGCCAGTTTGTGCTCTCCAAGTGCGTCAGGTCCATATACTCCCACTCGAAAAACTTCTTCTTCGTTGGGTAGTAGAACTGCCGCGTAGTCAGCGAGAGAAGCGGCACAGGACTGAGGTAGCTCGCCTGCATGCGATCCGCGGGCAGTTGGTCCTGTCCGAGTACCAGCACTCGCTTGTAAATATCTGCTTTTGGCTCCGCTTTGATGGCCAGCACAGTCACGTTCTCCAAGTCGAACACCAGTCCTGCACACGGAGAAGGCGAGTCTTTGGTGGCGTTGATGCCACACTCCGCCTGGAGCTTGGTACTCAGATCCTCAAATTGCCACTCGAGCTTGGCGAATGTGAACACGACGTGGCGTCTCGGCTTGGCGATGTGAGGGACTCCGGACTCGTAGCCACTATCAAAACTCTCCGCAGTGACGTACGATCCCAAGCCATACAGGAACACCGCATCGTCCACTTGCACACAGCCTCTCGGGAAGAAGTTGAGAAAGGTGTCGTCATAATCGAGGATCTCAGTCGAACAGTTGACTGTGTAGGGCATGAGTTGGAGCTGCTTTTTGAATGGCGGGAGCTCACTTTGGTCGAGGAAGATGCAGTTGGTCTTCCCGCACGCGGCGCGCGGGTTACGATACACGTACTTATCGCCTTCGCAGGTGCTTTCGCGCATGGCCTCAATGTCGCTCTCGCTGATGCCTTCGGCTCGGTAGGCATCTATCACCGATTGCAGCAGTTGTGTGCCATCGCAATAACGGCTTTTCTCGTCGTACCACCGCGTGTGAGTGTACGGGATGTCGAGTGTCATCGCCGTGAGCTTGAGTTGCGGCGTGATCTCATACACTTCCACTGTCAGATTGGTGTTGGCGGAGTCGATGTGGGAGGAGGTGGTGGTGAACCCCTTGGCTACTGCGCTCGTGAAGGCAGACATGGTGTGCATACCCCAGTCGTCCATGTTGTCCAAGTCGTGCAATGAGCTGATGGCGCCGTAGCATAGGGGACCAGCGCCCAGGTCGTCACAAGCGTACGTAGTTATTCCATTGGAATCGGAGACCGACCGCTCGAAGAGCAGCTTGCCCTGCAGCAACAACTCGTACATCGTGAGCCACGACACATTGGACTGCAGCTGGAAGTCATCGAATAGTTGCGGACGATCTTCTGGCGGATCCTCGTCGCCCGTGAGCTGGGTGTTGAACGCATACGTGGGGACGAGGCCGAACGGCAGCGCGTCCATGTTCCAGTCACGTGTAGGGAACCCATACACCACAGAGACCGTGCGTAGCTCTTTGACAGTGGGCAGTTCGGACTGGATCTTCGCGTTGGCCACCACACAGCTCGAATTCGGATCAATCTCGAACGGCACGACCCGCTGACGCACGGCGCCTCGCAAGATCGTGTCTAGCACGCTCACACCGTTGCCCAACGACGTCAAGTTGGCTGCTGTATTCGCGTTCAGCTCACGGATATCCAATGCGCCTGTGAAGGCGACCAGATCTTCCGCGAGAAAGTTGCGATGGAAGCCTGTGGTCTGGTGGCTCACGTACATGGCAGTGATCGCCACGTTGAGATTGTACATGACGACTGGCGTGAAGCCCCAGAGAAGGAGCTTCTTTGCGTTGGAGCTCCACAGCAGGAGCTTCTTGGGGTTTGCTTGATGGTCGATCATGGTGGCTGGGTTATCACCAGGAAACCAACTCACATTCCTCAGAAACGTCGCTGCCACGACGATGAAGATCATGAAGTAGGCTTCCACGACCATGCCGATCAACGCCGTGAAGAAGCCGTTGGCGACTTGGTAAATGTTGATCCAATGGTCTACATGGTCGGTGGAGCCGAGCGCGTCGTGGACATTCTTGTCGATCACAACTCCGTGGAGAAAGCCGACGAGCAAGGCTGCGAAGACCACCAGTGAAAGAAACACCGTGACGGCGAAGCGCACGTTCGCCAGGGAGATCTTCAGTGTCGGGCCAGTTTGACTGACGGATTTCGGATCGCAACACACCACCACATCATGAGGAGCAGCGTCGTTGGTGCCTGCGGGGCTTGGAGTGGAGACCCACGAGGGCGTAGTGTCACGGTCGTTGGTCGCCATGAGGAGATACTTTGTGTGTGTGCTGTAGCGTTAATTGAGCCCAGCGCGCGACCTGGTGATGGCACCACGACCTCCAGAAGGAAGGGATTTATCGAAGAAGCTGGTGTTGAATTCACAGTGAGAGAACGGTCGCAACGGTTGCGCTCGAAGCGTCGTTAACTGCTGTCGTCCCAGACGAGATCCTTCAACGGCCTCAGTAGGTATCTACTTCGTTGAAGGGCGTGGTACGCAAGTGGCAACGGCAGCAAAACAACACTGAGAGTCGCCAGAAACGCACGTATTGTTGGGTGAAACCTAGCAAGGCTCTCGCTGCGACTCTCATTTTGAGGGAGTCTCGCTGGGTTTCTTGTCGGTTTCTTCAACTGGGACTTCGTGGATGTTGAAGTTGACATCAACTTTGATGGTCTCGCCCAGTGAAACTCCTGCGCAACCGACGCTTCCGCAATTGACAGGAGATTTGTATAGCTACGACTACACCCACCGAGAGGTCGTGAGCCAATCGATCGCGCCGACTCAATCAGTCATATTGGAAGATCTCGACCTCCGAAACGACTCAAGCATGGGCTGGAAAGTCCACCGTGGCGTGTGACTGGTGAGACTCTTAGCCACACAGCCAAGGAGCCAGGTCACTCGTGCGATTCACTTCACGAAAGACCCATTCATTCGCCCAAAGAAGAGTGACCCACCATGGGCGATTCCATCGACCTCTCCACGTCCGCGGGCGTGGAGATCGACATCCAGCTCATCTCAAAGCGTCTACTACGCTATGCGGTCGTGACTACGATCCTCTACGGCGTGTTCACTGTGACGTTCTACAAGGGCATCCGCGTGGAAACGGTCCTCGAAGTCATCGGCACGTCCAAAAAATCCGAAGATCTGGTCGAGAAGTACAACACTCGCTCGGGCTACGTCATGGCACTGGTGGAGGTGCTGGTCTCGATGTACGTGGACAAGTTCATGCCCGTGATCGACGTGTATGTCCACAACGCGCTCTTCTGTCTGGCGCGTTCGCCGACCAGCGGCCAACTGCGGCCCAAGCCATCACGTTATCTACACTCCGTGCTTCTGTTCCTGTTTCCCATCGTCCTGAGTCTCACCATGGGCAATAGTCTTCGCAGTCTTCAGGCCGTGCAGTCGAATGCAGGGTTCAAGGCGATCATGCTTGTTGATGATCTGAAGAAAGAACAACCAGAATTGGAGCGCATCAAGGCCAAAGCCAAGGCCACGCTGGCCAACCAATCCACTAAACAGGCCAACGCGTTCACCATGGAGCAAGACGAACGTATTGTGAGTGGCAATATCTTGAAGAACGCTATCCGCCAGCAAGTGACGCCGTTCAGATTCGACACGAATTCTCCGTGCGGGAAGAAAGGCCTTCCGGACGGAGACTGGACCACCAAGGTCGCGAAAAGCACGTGGACGTTGGACGCACGTGAAGCTGCGTCCTCCTCCTCAGTCTACGGGTTCATTCCACGCGAGTGGAATAGCGAAGCCATGACGACCAAGCTCAAGGTGAAAAGCTCCTACAAGATCACGTACAAGCAAGCAATCGACGTTAAGAAAGCAGTGCCAGAACCGACGGATTTCTCCATGAAGACAGCCTACGACATGATGGTCCAAGCTAAGATGGTGATCGAGCGTGCGTACGGCAACTCGAGGACTGGTACCTACGACTGTGCGCTTTCCGACTATAGGAAACCTATTGTGCCTCTCCAAAGTGAAGGAAGTTTGGCCGACGAGGAGATCTCGGACTCGGATTTCAGTGCGAACGCCACGCGAGCGCTGGACGAGAATGACGACGACAACGACGAGTGGACCATTGATGCAAACGGCGTGCGTCAGTGCGCGGGCGGCGTCTCATCGCTCTTCACTATGGGGGAATTTTTCCGCCACGCCAATTTGACGGCCAAGCAGTTCGTCGTGGACGCAGCCGAGTCGTTCCGCAAGACGATCTCCGGGATTGATCCTGAAGAGACGGTGGTGACGTTCGAGAAGTCCGACCTCACGCCGCAGATCCAAATGGAGACGATGCAACTCGATTTTCTGCTCTACCCGACCTGGAGATACTACTTCAAGGCGATGCAGACTGCGTTCTGCGGTAGCAATGGCTGCGCGTATCTCGATCAGTCCGGCGAGGATCGGTATCCGATCCAGCCGGAGATCGGGGTCATGCCGTACGTGACTGACTGCTCCCTGGGCAAAGACCAGATCCACTACAGTGCCGACTTCCGTGCGTTTTACCCGGACACATGCTCAAGAGTGGACAATATGGCCTTCCTGTACGGCTACGGCTCCTACATCACGGGCGAGGAATACGGCAGCAGCGTACCCGGTTGGAAAGGCGCCTACATGTATTCGCCACGCCGTCGCGTACGCATGACGTTTGCCAAGGTCACGTGGAAGACAGAGGATGTCGCCACGGCATTCAACGCTTCGTGTGGCGAAGGGGGCAGTCAGAATATCAACTGCACAGGCTTGTGGTACCAGCTCCAACCCAGCGGGCGGTTCCTGTTTGCTGGGGACGACGCATTACCAAGTGATCGACTTGCAAAGACAAACTACCGCTCGCCCATTCCACTGGTGCAATTGAACTCGCCGAGAGTCTACATCACCCAGCAAGGCGGCCTTGTAAGTCTCGAACGTTTGGTGCCACGCAACTTCCAGAACACGAAGTGGCACGGCAAACCCGTCTACAACGGCTCCACTTTGGGTGGCGACCAGTGCTCCATGCTCGTCGACTCGTACCTCAAGCACGTCAACGAGAACAACTTCTTTATCGAGCGTCCGATGCAGGCCATGTACACATCGTTCTTCTTTTTCCTGATGGAAAACGCTGGTGTCACGAAGCTCAACGACACGTCAGCAGCGCTTAAGGGTGTGAATACGACGGCGACCGCGTTGTTTAAAGATCGACTGGGCAATGTGAAGCTGTCGGGCGACATCCAAGTGCGCCAGATCCGCGTCGCCATCCCGATCGACTCGTTTTACGCGACGCTTTTTGGTTGCGTGTGCATCTTCTTCGCGACCGTGGTGATCCTTGTTGCTCAGCGTGAGGAGCCAATCTGTGAACACGAATCCAAGGCAGAACAGTTTGTG
>JAADXI010000913.1:0-13231 GCA_023337615.1 Pythium brachiatum | reverse complement strand
TCGCATGGTCACGACAACAGAAGACATTGGCTGTCTGGAGGAGCTGAATATGGTGGGCTTTGCCCACGTTTTCGACCAGTACGAGTCTCTGGACGGTGGTCCACTGGGCGTGATCGTGATTGAGACCGTGGACGAGGACGATTTGTATCCGTACGTGCCGGAAGATCGTGTGCGGAAGAACTTCCAGAGCTTCTTTCTGTTTTGCGAAGCCGTGGATCCAGTGACCCAGCACAAGTCCATCGTGCTGAAGACGTGTCTGATCTGCGAGCAGCTCCCACCGGAGTTTCCACTAGATCCGGCGCTGCTCGCCAAGCTCCACGAGTACACGCCTCGCTGGATGAAGCTCATGAACCAGTACCTGCGCGATTATACGGTACCGGAGACCCAATGAGTGAGCGCCCGAAGCATTCTGAGAAGAAAAGTGCCTGTCTGGATGCGAAGATTGGGTGGATTTGACGATCACAGAAGTGAAAGGCAGGCACTGGTGCGCTACGAAGTGCGCGGAAGAGTACATTCGACAGGGCAGACTGGAGCACCAAGCTGCCGTCAAGGGAACCACTGAGAAAGTACAGCAGTCGAACTTAAGGCGTACTTAGGGATGAGTTTCGCAGCCATCTGTGTGGAGCTCTTCACTTGGCGAGTGACCGCGTGGCGGCTCCATCCCATCGCGACTATGGCGATTACCGCGACGGCATCTCCTCGTGCCACGAGCAGCGGTCTAATGGCGCTCGTACTGAAGCTGGCAGTCGTGTTCGGCTCTGCGCTGGGCGCGACGCTGTTGCTGTGCTCGTATCTGCTGGAGCAAGTACGGGAGAGCGACGCGCGTGCCGGGCTCTCGACCTCCAAGCTCGATGCGCTCTCCGTACGCAGCTTCTCGTCGCTGGCGGAGCTGCAGCGCTCGCACGAGACCTTCCTCCACATCTTCGCAGTGCAGTACCCACTCGCTGTGCTCTGCTTCGCCTGCATCTACGTCATGAAGCAGGTGCGTTGGCCATGTATCCTTCCCTATCGAGTAGGTCACTACTAACGTTTCCTGTTCTGTGTGTTGCTAGACCTTTGCGATTCCTGGCTCGGCGCTGCTGAACCTCTTCGCGGGTGCTGTGCTTCCTCTCCACGTCGCGTTCCCGATGGTCGCGACGCTGACGGCGTGCGGCGCGTCGCTGTGTTTCCTGCTCTCGCGCTTTCTAGCGTCAGAGGAGATCGTCACGGGCGTGTGCGACCGCGTGCTGCCCCACAAACTGCAGCAGCTCCGCCAGCAGATCGACACGGCCAAGCAGGAGGGCCAGCTGCTGTTCATGCTGCTCTTCTTGCGCGTGCTCCCGTTCACGCCCAACTGGTTCCTCAACCTGGCGAGCCCGTGGCTGCAAGTGCCGCTGCACATGTTCACGCCGTCCGTGTTGTTCGGGCTCATGCCGTACAATTTCATCACAGTACAGGCAGGCGCAATGCTGTCCACGCTCAAATCCACGAGCGACATGCTGGACCCACGCACCATCGGCTCGCTGGTGCTGCTGGCGCTGGGCATGCTCGTGCCCATGCTCCTAAAGCGCAGCAAGACCAAGAGCCAGTAGTAGTAGATACCCAAAATAATGGATCGACGGTTGGCTTGTATTATTGAACGGAGTATTATTGCTCGGAGGTGACGCCGCAGACCTTCTTGAGTACACCCTTGATGATCTTGCGGCCGTACGGAATGTAACTGGCCGAGTACCACACCGCCGCGACGAACTGGATGAACGCAAGCAGCAGCACGACGCCGCCCAGGTCCGGGAGCTACAAAGATGCAAATAAATCCACGGTGAGAACGCAGTGAAACGAACACAGTAAGAGTGGATAGAAGCATACTGCGATGGCGACGGCGAGGACGACGATGATCATGCCCAGGTAGATCGCCGCTGCGACGCGACGCACGGGCTTCATCATGAGCTTGACCTGCTGCTTGGGACCCACGAGGAAACCCGAGCTAAACAAACACACAATGCTATCAGTTATTGCTGAAGAGGAACAGAGATACACTGTAGGAGGAGACGCACCCGCAGAGCGCGATGAGGTTACCGATGGAGTACATGATGCCGAAGCGTGTGCCGTTTCCATCGCCGCCAATGAGCGCGAACGTGGACTGCCAACAAACAGAATCATAAAAGCATGAGAACAAGCCCAGGAAACAAAGCGTTAGGAGTATACAGCGACGTACGCCAAAGCTAATGAGGTATCCGAGACAGAAGCACGCGCCGAATCCCCACAGGCGCTGGGTCTTGGTGAGCGACGGACAGGACGCCGTGAGCGACTCGGAGTCGCCCGACGCCGAGGGCACCGCGGACTTGCCGCCGCCGATGATCACTTTGATTTGGTCCATTGCAGCGAGAGAGAGAGGGACGTGGAGGGCAGAAGGCGGATGGGAGACTGTAGACGTGAGGAGCTCAGGCGGATGCAGCGACGGCAGCGAGAGAGAGAGAAGGAGAGGCGTTCGCTGTCGTTTCACTCAGGTGGCGATGGCCATTTGCGGGGTGGCATCACGACCGAATGGGTTGGGCTCCATCTCATACTCAGATCGAATCAGACTTTGTAACTCTTCATCTAGCCAATCAAAGATCGGAGTCAGATATGATCGTATCGTATATCAGTATATTTGAGGAGAATGCCCACGATGCCGGCGCAAATGGACCCTAACGGCGTCGCGGCGGACTCTTCTTGCTGCTGCTCTTGCGGGCGTCAGTCAGGAACTGGTCCAGACCGTATGGGTCGTCGCTATCGCTGTCGGAGGACTTGCTGCGGCCGCGGCGGCTGCGTTTGCGGTCACGAGACGGCGAGCGAGAGCGAGACCGGGACCGGGACGGCGAGCGACGGCGCGTAGCTGCTCGTCCTCTGGAGCGCGATCGCGATGGCGAGCGACGACGCGGACTGCGAGTTCTGGAGCTGGACGCTGGTGGGGCTCTGGAGCGTGGTGCCGGTGAACGCGAACGCGACGGCGAGCGCGAGTGGGAAGGAGACCGACGGCTACGCGACGTTCGACTCGGCTCTTCACGGCCGCGGCTTTGCTCTCGGCCTCGATGGTCGTCTTCATCGTCACTCTGCGCTGGCTTCTTCTGTTCATCGTACGAGAACTGTACTGGACCATCGCGACCGCGGCCGACTTGCTCCGTGCCGCGGAACTGCTTGTCGGCCTTGAACCGTTTGTTCGTGCCGTTCTTCAGATCTTCATAGTCTTTGTCCGCATCCGCAAACGCACTGTCGTCGGCCTTTGGACGGTACACACTAGCCTTGCCGCGGTCCACCATGGGCTTGGAGTACACGCTGTACTCGTCTTCTCCACCGAAGCCCGCGCCCAGGCCCTGCGACTGGTTGAACAGCCGTGAGTCGAACATCGCCTCGCCCGACAGCTTGCCCGTGCCTTGCAACTGTCCCAGCGCGATCTTCTCCGACACGTCACGCTCTTCATCACGTGCAAGCTTGCCCTTCTTGCCAATCTTCTCCATGCGCAGCTCACGCTCGCGGTCCTTCTTCCGCTCACGACGGATACGATCACGCTCGCGACGGGCTTCTGCATCGTCGTCCGATCCACTGCCTGCACTGCGGCTTCTGCTACGACTGCGACTGCGGCCACGACTGTTGCTTCGGCTGCGACTGCGACTAGCACTGCGTCCTCGGTTGTTGCCGCCGTAGCGGCCACCACGGTACTCTCCATCAGCCTCTCCCTCATCACCGCCTCGAATACCCGCGCGCTCCATACGCGCCTTCTGCGCCAGCTCGCGCAGCTCCTGTTCCTTCTGCTCCTTCTGCTTCATCGCGAACTTCTTCTGCACCTGCGCACGCATATTCACTTCCTCTCGCGCCTTGCGCTCAGCGATCGCCAGCGCTTCCGCCAGCGACGCAAAGTTGTCATTCACCGTCGGCTGCTGGAGACCTCGCCCGTCCGCCGCGAGTCGCTTGTCCAGCGCGATGGTGAAGCCCTTCGAGTTTTTCCAGTTCGAAATCACCGGCGGGATCTTCCACGACTGCTGGTCCTTGACCGTGAGCTTGCGGGGCGGTGAGTGGAGCACAGGCACTGGCGGCGACGGCGGACCGCGCACCGCCTTCTTGTGCTGGAACTTTGGCGGCTCCATCGGGTCCTGCGCCACGTCCACCATGCGGATGATGCGCTGCTGGCTCTGGCCGCCCATCTTGCCCTGGTCGTGCGGCGTGTAGCGGATGTACGTGGACGTTTCTTTCGCCGACTTCTGGCGCGACACGTTCACGGGATGCGCGGCTGAGATCTTGCCCTGCACGAGCTGCTGCAGCGCGTCGCGCGTGCGGTTCGCGGTCTCCATCTCTTCGTCTTGCGTGGGCAACTCGCGCGGCTTCTCGTCCTTTTC
Organism: Pythium brachiatum; assembly: GCA_023337615.1. Taxonomy (NCBI): domain Eukaryota; phylum Oomycota; class Peronosporomycetes; order Pythiales; family Pythiaceae; genus Pythium; species Pythium brachiatum. The sequence continues at coordinate 8,879 of JAADXI010000913.1, read as the reverse complement.
CACAATGTCGCTGAACTTGGTAAACACCTTGGCTTTGTCGCGGTGGTGCTGCGTCACAATCGCGTCGTAACTCACGTGGCCGTCATCTCCACGCACCTGCAGCGCCAGCGTATTGCCACCACTTCCCACTGCAGCGCCTCCACTACCGCCTTTCTTGCCCATGTTCAACGGGAACTGCGCCAAGTGGATCTCTGGAAACGCGCCACCATCGCCAAAGTCCTCCGGTGTGCGAGGCACAAACTTCTGAGTGACGCGGTGGGGATACGCGGGCGCTTGAGGACGAGCGGACACCGCGAGGGATGTAGAGGAAGGCTTCTTGGAGGCCTCAGGCACCGTGGTTTCGTCCGTGAAGGTCGTGTAGGCGCGCACGGGCGCCGGCAAGAACGAGCTCATGGCCGCCGACGAGTGGGGGAATATGCCGTCTTTGTTTGCTGTTGGAATGGGGAGCGACACTAAAAGAGCGGGTGGTGGGGTTTTGCAACCAGATACGATAAGTGATACGAACACAGAATACAAACAACCGTGTTATGACATGATGTTCCACGCTCTACCAGGATCTGCAATTCTGATATGCTGGGGTTGGTGGAACATTTGGGGCATCAAAATCCGGAGAGCAACGTCGAGAATCCGTCGATCGACCATGGCTCTCGCGCTGCGCTTCGCGGAGGAGGGAGAGTTCAGGTGCGTGCTTCATGTATCCATACTCCTTCACACTGTGTCTGTGTACCTGATCGCGCTTGTTGCTGCAGCTCACGCGCCGTCGGCGCCTCGTACGAGGAAGAAGAACTCGCGTCGTCGTCCCCACAGCCTTCCACGATCTTCCGCGTACACTGCCTCTTTCAAATGGACCCACATCGCTCCACCGTGTCCTTCTAACGCATCTCTTGGTTGAAATGTAGTGGAGTAAGCCTGTGCGCTCGTGCCTGCAGGGCAGTGCGCTGTCTGTGGAGCGTCTGCTGGTGGCCACGCCCGGTGCGCCGCAGCTTTTCCTCGAGCGGCTCACTGCCGCGTGGCATCTCATCGGATCCATCGTCGCGACCGACCAAGTGCCTGTACGTTGCTTTCACTCCCTCTTCATGCATGCTCACACAGCACTCATCGTCTTCTCTCTTGCTGTGTAGCAACCGCTTGTGCTGGACGCGCGTCGCCGTCCTGCCGCGTGCCAGATCCTGTCGTTCGAGGCTGTGGACAACGCAGACTTTGGCAAGAACGTGGCTGTTATCGTACCCAACGATCTCTCCAATGACGCAGTGTGGACCTGGATCCAGACGCTGCAGAGTCACGTGAACGCCGTCGAGACGGTCGTGTTGGACGCGCAGCTCTCGCCCATTTACGACTTCGGCTACGGCTCGGATGACGCGCCGATGCTTCGCCAGTTGGCTTCATCCTCTGCTCGCGATGCCAAGTTTGAACGTTTGCTGCCAACGCTGGAGACGCCGCGCTTTGTCGCCGGCATCACCGCTGCTCTGCTCACGCAGGTACGGCATGATACTCTCGTAGTTGGATCTTCAGTCTCTAACCTTGAAGTCTATCTCTCCCTTCACAGGGCGAGTTGCGCCACCGCCGCGTGCGTGCCTTTGTGAGCCTTCGCAGCTCCAACGCGCTGCTTGTGGACACTGCGCGCAGCTTCGAGCCGCTCGTGTCGCTGCTCGACCTGCCAGCTCCACCCCTTGACACCACCAAGCTCTCGACCAGCTCGTTTGCCACCATCAACGACGGCGCTGAGCTCGAGTTTAACGCCTTATACACGTGATAACCTCGCTTCTCTTTGCGGGAGTTGCTCAGCTATTTACTCATCCAATTCGTCAGCGTTCTCGATCACCCGTGCGTGGGCGTCCTCAGCCTGGATCAGACTGTCCGTCGTGTCGGTCTTGCGCAGTGGCCACACAGCAGACCCGCGTGAGGCTCTCGCTACCGCCACCGACGGTGTCGACGACTCGACTGGCGCAGAGATCCGACGAGTTGATCCGCTGGTCAGCATCGCAGACACGCGTTTCCCCGCACGGATCGAGCTCATGCGAGAGATCGTGAGTCGTCTCTGGGGCTTGGCCGCTGCTGCTGCCGCCACGATCGGCCCCATGATGCTCGGGTGCAACGCGTTCATCTCTGTGGCGTGGGACTCACTCAACACCTGCGCGCCTTCGACGGTCGGCGGTTGCGCAGTGATCAGGATCGCCGTCAGCGCGGCACCCGACGGCTCACGCGGCCCGAGCAAAATCTTCTACAGCACACAAGGCGGGTCAGTGAGGCGTACCGCTATCAGTACAAGCCCACGGTAAGGAGCAAACGTACCGAAGCCGGGGTCTCGCGCTTCGCCAGTAAGTTGCTGCGTCTCTGGGAAGCGCTGCTCGTGCCTGCGGATCTTACTCGTCCACTTGGCCGCTCTGTTCGCGCGGTCTCTTCATCCCCTGGCGTCTGGATCGACACTGTCTTGCCATTGTGTGTGTTGTTCGTGTGGTGCTTTAGCTTGAGTGTGATCGCGACCTCCGTCATCTTCTTCTGGAGCGCCTCCAGCATCGCGGGCGACGTCAACTCGCTCAGCAGCAACGGCCCGCCCAACGATTCCTGGCTGCTTACAAGCTTCTCCGCGTGGAGGATCTCCAGACAGCGCTGCATGATCGCGCGGATGCGCGTGTGTTCGTGGTTGCGCACGTCGCGCAGCTCGTTGTACGACTCAATCTTGAGCAGCGTGGCCTGGATCTTGTCCTGCAGCTGGTGGTGCATCGTCGTCGCCAAGTGCATTGTGCCTTTGAGCGTCGCGTGGCGGATCGTCGCGTCCTGCGTCAGCGTTGCCGCTTCTTTCTCGAGCTGATTGACTTCGTCCTGGAGCTGCGCGTTGAGCTTGTGCTTTGATAGAATCGCGTCCTCGGTGTCTTCAAACTGCCGCACAAACGCGTCCAGATCGTCGGTCTCCACGCCCAGCGTCTGCTGCATCACACGGAATGCACTGCAAAACGTCAGCAGCGGCTTGTCGGTCGCCATGACCTCCGTCATGATCACCTTCTCCGACAGCATGCGCTGCAGGTTCTCCAGCGGACTGCCCGCAGTCAGCACGACCGTCGATCTACGCTGGCGGTTGACGCTTCCGTCTCCTAGATGGTTCGGCACTTGTACAGCACTCATCAATTCATTCGCGTCTACCACCACGTCTTCCTCTGGCGGCAGCTTGAGCCGCTGCTCCTCCAGTTCAATCTCCGCTCGACGTTCCAGCTCCACCAGCTCCTGGGAAAGCTCGTTGCGCACGCCCTTGGACGCGCGCACCTTGCCTTCTACAGCAGCGTTGGCCTCCTCGACATCCTCAATGTCGTTCTCCAGCTTCTTTTTCACCTTGCGCATGGCCAGCAGCTCGCGTCGCAGCGTGTCAATGTCCGACTTGACTTGCAGCTGCGCCGTGACCAGCTTCATGTACTCTTCCTCAGCCTTAGAGATGCGCGCGTGCATGATCGCCGAGCAATGCGCCACCGCCACGTCGTTCTCATGGACCGCGTTCACACCACGCAGTTTCTTCCGCATCTTGGCGATATGTGAATCAAAGTAGAGCTTCTCCTTCTCCAAGACCTTCATCTCATCGCGCAAAATCTGCAGCTGAAGCTGGTACGACGCGTCGCTCTCTAGCAGCTTCTCCACGACAGTGCGTTTAACCTTCCCGTCAGGCGACGTCGCTGCAGCTCCAGCCGTCGTAAGTCGCTTATAGGAGAGCTGTTGTCTGGACTCCACGAGAACGGATTCACGCTTCAGCATCTGCCGGTCGATGTCGCCTTGGGAAGACCGCCGGCGTCTCAGATGATCAATGAGCGTCAACGCGGACGCCTTAGACACACTGTGTGCCTCTCTAGCTCCGTGTATTGCCGTTGCACTGGCGCTTCGACCAAGTGAGCCGAAAGACGTGCGATTCCCAGTGACAGGCGGTCGCTTGTCGCTCCGCTGTTGCGGTTCCTCCTCCTCCTCACTGCTAGGATCTTCGTCCTCCTCCCGTTCGTCCCTCGACTGCAGCCGCCGGCGGATTCCTTTGTGCGTTGAGGACGGCAATACTGGCGTGGATTCGCTGCGCTTGACTGTCTTGTGGGGCACTAGCCGTCGACTATTATCCATCTCTCGTTGGCGTGGTAGGCCGTACAGCTCGTGGCTCAGACTCGCTGGCTTACCGTTGGTGTTCGACGCCCCTGGCAGCGGCGGCTTCTTTTCGTTCATGATCACCACGTACTGGCTCGGATTCTCGGGCATTTCCTCGACGCGTGTGATCGCTCCTGTGCGCTGGAGATGCTGCAGCGAGTGTTTGTTGCCCAGCAGAAACTCCCGGCGCTTGCCCAAGTGCGAGTCCAGCAATGCATTGTAGCACGGGATGCCGTCCGACGGCAGGAACCGCGTGGAGAACTCGACCTGCTTACTATGACGCTGCGACTGGCGCCGTTGCTGAGCCACTGGCGCCGGCAGGACGTCTTCGGTACGTGGTGAAGACATCGCGGAAGCCATGGTGGTGAGAATGGCCGAAGAGCAGGCGAGGGGTAAGCCATTTGTGTGAATGAGCTCCACGCCGTTTCGAGACCGAAAAGCTATTTTCATTCCGTGATCTGATTGGCTAAGAGAGGATCTCAGCGACTTCCTATTGGCTATAAATGGATATCAGCGAGAAAGTCCACATCCATAATTTGTTCTACTGGTTCGTGCGACGCCATTCGTCTTCAGCTTCGAGAGGGTAGTAGTGGCGATACAGCGGGCTACTAGCGACACAGAAGACAGCGAATCCGCCTACAGTGGATGTATGGCCGGTTGACTCTTGGAGCGTCTCGTTCGCAGCGAGGAGCTGCTCGCACATCGGAGAGCCGCGCAAGTCCACTTGAATGGGGGTCTTCCGGCCGTGTGTGGGCCAGCCAGCAGTGGTATCCGTGAGCATCCACGACGCTGGCAGCTCCGACACCAACGTTCCTGTGATCTTCAGCTCTTTCATGATGTCGAGAAGACCAATGGTCTCCGGTATTCGCTGCAGTGGATTGTAGTTGAGCGCCAACTGGTAGAACGTGTTGTTCTCCAGCAAACTGTCGTCGATGTCTGCGATGCTGTTACTTGCCAGCGAGACCACTTGCAGTTGCAGTAGACGACTTATCACCGTCGGGATACTGGTGATGGCCGGCGCAAGCTCCAGGAACAAATAGGAGAGACTGCTCGCCCAGGCTTCGTCGATATCCTCAGGAAGAGCCGATAGATTCGTATCGGAGATCTCGATATCGTACAGTGACGTTGGGAAATCCCGCGACTGGAGACCGTCAGGGATGCTCGTCATGTTCGTTCGCGTGATATACAGCAGCTGCATGTTGGGGTGCGTGGTCTCTGTTAATGCTGCAGTCGTGGGCCAGTCAACAATGCTCGAGTTGTAGATCTTGAGCATCATGAGCCGTGGGAACCGCTGGATCTCGCTTGGAATATGGAGCTCCGGGCAGCTGGAGACCACCAGCACAGACAGACTGGACGGTTGGATCCGAGTCAGCGCCTGCTGAATCTCTTCCCTGTGGCCGGAGAGCTGGCGCTGCGAACAGCTCACTTCCAGCACCACACAAGTGTACCCGGTGGACAACCACGGTCTCAGCTCCAGCAGACAGCCTCGCTCAGCGCCACGGAGACCAATAGTGGTTGCGTGAAGATGAAGAGCCACGACCACGAGACCCCAAACTCCCAACACCGCGTGGAAGGCTTTGCGTTGCCGTCGTCCGCTCGTCGTGATCTTCGTTGTGACTTGGGAATCGTAGAGAGACTTGGTGTTGGTGGGTACGACTCCTTCAATAAGCCCCAGGGTAGTCTGGTCAGTGAGCGCAGGCGTCTGCTTCATACACTTTACGAGCAGTCGCTGGACACTACGCAGGCGGAACGCGAGAGAGAATGCGGGCGTGGACTTGGAGGCGAAATCGACCCACGACGTGACCACGAGTTGTCGGTTCTCGGCGATGGCCTTGACGTACCACTCGTCTTTGTAGTAGAACACAAACGGAAATGCATAGTGTGGAGGCACGATGTCACGCCAATACGGGTACAGGATCACCAGCGGGATCGCAAGGCCGTACGCGATGTCCAGCAGCGTGTCGATCGCGAGACAGATGAGCTGCCGCACGACAAAGGGCTGGCGGTGTTTGAGTACGCGGTTGATCAACGGCCGGAACCAGCAATTAGCGACCAACACGGCGACCATGAGACGGTTCACCCACACGGTCGCGACCAATTGGCTGAGTTTGTTGGTTTGGTACGTCTGCAATGCGATCTCCACGAGCAGCTCGAGCTCGTTTTCCTGGATGGCGATCCGCTCGTGGATTCGGTGGCTCCAGTCACAGAGTGTGGCCCAGCAGGACTGTGACTTGGTGGCTCCCATAGCGATCGGTCTCACCTGAATGCTCATGATCTCTGGTCGCGAGAGAGCGAACCCTCTAGCGCGGACGCTGTACCGCAAGATCGTGAGAAGCATGAGGGAGTGGGCTGCCACGGAGACCCAGGAGATCACGATGACGGCTGGGAAGTAGGAGATGAGGTTGTCGTCGCCCAGGTAGCCGATGTGCACTTCGAGGTTGGGCTGCGAGAGCACAAACGTGTGTAGCCGCGCGACCGCGTACATGTAGAGACCGACAGCGACGTGGAGACTTACGAGCAGCAGCCAGCTGAGCTGGAACACGCGCCGCGAGATCAGTGTTGGAGCCATAGCACTCGAGGAGATGGACCAAGACCTTGCGTTAACGCCACAGTTTTCACTATGTGGCTCTGGTATTGCGCAGTGGCCCATTATGCTAAGCACCGTACATGTGGTACCCAACTCAATGTGCAAAGCGAACTGAAACAAGCGCGTAAATGCTCTTATTACGAGCTAATTATAGAGACTTCTCTCGTTCTTGTCCTTCCCGATCAGAGCCGACGCACTGTGAGCTTGGACCCACTGGGTGCGACGCCCCTGCTGCTGTGGGCTTGGAGTGTCGTGGCGGCGTCGGCACGAACGACGTAGCGATAGATGCGGTGCTGCTCTGTGCTGGACTCAACGAGATATGGAATCAGGGGAGCAAAGCGACAGAGACGTACGTGGACGCAGGTCCAGAGTGTGGCGACCTGTATCTCTCCCCAGCTGCAGTGGCCACCGCTCGGCTCGTGGCGGATATGGAGAACGGTGGGGGCGTCGCGCTGGTCGATCAGCGCGATGTACGGGCTCGTGACCGTGCGGTCGCGGCAGCCGGCCTGCACGAGACAGTGCCACTCACGCAGCGGCATTCTGGAGACTCCACACTACTGTATTTGAGAACTGGTGGTGGTGGTGCGGGGAAGAGAACAGGGGCCATCCATCACGCCTTTCACAGAATGGGGATTCTCGAACCTCAAGAAACTGGTTGGATGTCTGAGTACTGTACCGTCGTGTTAGCTATCCATTCCAGATTGAAGGTGTATTGTTGGGTGGCTGTTGGAGAGCGAACCCATTGGCGATAGCTGAGATCTCAGTTCAAGTTGCAAGTTTGACCCGAGTCTCACCTCCTTTTGAGTCGTAGATCATTCCGCACCCCGAGGCAGACGCACAAGGAATGGTTGGCGGTGCTTCAAGACGGGGTTGATCAGCGGTCGGAACCAGCAGTCAGCGACCAGCACAGCGACCATGAGCCAGTTCACAGACACAGTTGCGACCAATTGGCTGAGTTGCGCGATCTCCACGAGCTGCTCCAGTTAGATTTCCTGGATAGCTATCCGCTCGTGGATGCGGTCGCTCCAGGCCCAGCGGGACGGAGCTGGAACACACGCCGCGAGATCAGCGTCCGCCCCATGGCAACGAAAGAAGGGTGTTGGAGACGACTCGTGAACGTCGCGGTTGATGGATAGTGGCTCTGGACGCTCACAGTATTGTGCGCTGGTGTCCTGTACCGGGCTATTCATTCTCCACAACAAAAGCGAGCTGATTGAATTGAAAAATAAACTCTTATTACGCGCCAATTATAGAGACTTCTCTCAGCCGAGTGTGTCGCTGCTGCCTTCCCGATCAGAGCCGACGCACCGTGAACTTGGAGCCGCTGGGTGTGACGCCCCTGGAGCAGTGGACTTGGAGTGTCGTGGCAGAGTCGGCATGAACAACGTAGCGATAGATGCGGTGCTGCTCCGTGGTCAACTCGACCAGGCGTGCGATCTCTTGTGTCTGCGCGTCTGTTGCCTCGCGCAGCTTGACATCTGCATCCATGTTCTTGACTTGAATAGTGATCGCATAGTCCCCGGTGTCCTTGAGTACGAGACGGCCGCGTTCGATCGCAGCTCTCACTGTATAAGCAGCAGCTGCAGTAGCGTCCCACATCAACTCAAACTCGGAAAACGCCGGCTCCAAGGTCCGCGTGGCTACCAAGAGTTCCGCAGGCGATGCGGGCTTCTCATCGACGGCGTCTAGCGTGGAAACGAACACGCGGTCTGGCCGCGAGGCCCAACTGCGCGGCTGAAGAGCCACGCATAGTTGGCTCTGCGTCGCGTCCCGGATAACTTCCTTCAGCTTCAGACACCAGTCGTCGTTGTATCGGGTCTACATTATTCACACAACATATAGATCGGTTCGTGGGGGTGAACAGTGAGGCAACACCGCGATATAGACTCACGTAGACGAGGGCCTACAGTGTGGCGGTGTCTATCGACTCCCCGCTTCGTCCGTGACGATCGCATCGGCAGTCGCCACGCACGCCCAGTGGCCACCGCTCGGCTCGTGGCGGATACTGAGAACGGTGGGGGCGTCGCACTTGTCGATCAGCGCGATGTACGGACTCGCCACGGCGACGTTGATGCAGCCGCCCTGCGCGAGAAGCTGCCACTCACGCAGCGGCTTTTTGGCGACGCCACGCAGATTGAGAACTGGTGAGAACTGGTGCTTCGGGCGTGAGGGAGAACTG
>JAADXI010000912.1:0-13233 GCA_023337615.1 Pythium brachiatum | reverse complement strand
GTCTCTGGTATTCACACAGTTAACATCTATCAATACAAGCGACCTCACGTGACGATTGCTTCACTCACGCTGCCATCACGCCTGGAGCTGGTGCTGGCACTGGTAGAGCAGGTTTGCTCGTCTTCTTTCTGGGATTGGGGCGTGGATCTTTCTTCTCGCTCTTGACTGAAGGCGTCACGTCCGCACTCGCCTTGCGTGGTTTGTTCTGTCGTGGCTGGTCAGGCTTTTTCTTCTGCTGCTTGGGTTTCGGTTGTTGAGTTGCATCCTTGTTTAAGGTTTCCTTGCTTGGCAGTTTTTCCTGTTGTTTCTTGGGCTTGTTCGCGGCATTGCCCTTGTTTTCCTTCGGCTCGGCCTTCTTCGCCTTCTCCTGCTTCGCAGCTTTCCGCTTATCGTCTGCTTGGCGCTGGCGATTCTCTCGCTCGATCTGCGCCATAATCTGCCGTTGCTCCTCCATGAACCGTTCATCTTCCTCTCTCTTCTGGAGTTCTGCCAACGAGATGTGGTGCTGCTGCTGAACCAAACCCCAGCTATTGAACGACGAGGCCTTCCGCACAAAGCCGCCATTCTTGGCCTTGGCGGCCGCCTCAGTCTTGGCTCGAGATTCTTCCTCCTCCTGAATTTGCTTCAGCGACTTGTGCGTAGCCATCGCCGGGGTTGTGGGGTTCTCTGGTGCAGCCATCGCTGCACCTCCCCAAGTTGGCTTGGCCAAATCGATGGAGTCGGATCTCAACTTCTTTCGAGAGCTCTTCTTGATGAACGCATCGAGAGAGAACGAAGTCATTTGTGGACGCTCCGACCCATCGTGCCCCAGTGCATGCGTGCGTGGAATTGGCAGTGGAGAAGACGTGGCAGGCTTGAAGCTCAGTGTTGGACTTGGACTCGCTCCCAAGACAGGAGACTTGCGTGGATGAGAGATATGGTGTTCCATGCTCTGCTTTCGTGGAGGTCGAGACACGGCATCACCCAATGTCGGAAACACATCGCTACCACCAGCCTTGAGTTGAGATACATCTGCCTGTCTCGCTGCAGAAGACGGTGGGCTTTGCTTCGCTGTCCCAGAAGCCTTCGGGACACTCCACGGGCTGATGAACGTCTGCTTACTAGTCGCGGGTGCCTGCTTGGCTCGTACATCGTCCACCTTCTCCGAAAAGAAGGAATCAACTGACACAAACTTTGCTCCTTTGACGTGCCGAGCACTTGCTGGTGCTGGCGTTGCCGCTGGTGGTTGAGGCTTCATCAGTGGCGATGGAGGTGTGAGGCCAACCTGTGCCTTCACAGCTTCAACATCCGCTTCTGGCTTGGACGGGACGGACTTCGTTTCGGCTGCGGAGATGCTCGATTTCCTCTCCGGTTTGCGCTCCGACGCTTTCACCTTCACGCTCCTGTCTTCTTCAACTGCAATCACCATGCTTCTCACGACCTTTGGAGTTGGTGAAAGCATCAGCTCGAACAATGTGTCCAAGCGCTCCTTGGTTCCCATCTCGAGCATCGCGTCCCAGTTCAGCTGCATGTACTCGAGGCAGTAGCGTGCCAACGAGAGTTGGCTGTAGGTGCTGGCATACTTCCACACAGTTGCGACGTTCGAGATGTCGAGGAACCCGGCAATCTTCGACTCCAAGAGGTTTCGAAGTTTGGGTGGCGATGATGTAGCGTTCGCGGTCTCACGACGTTCTTCAGGAAGGCGCGGCGCAACCAAAACGACGGTGTGTTGGTGGCCAGCCGCCACAGAGACGACTTTCTTAGCACCATGCACTTGCTTGGGACTCGGTTGCCACGAGTTTCCTGGGCCGTGACCCAGAACGCCCTGAGGGCCACCGCCCCATGATACCAGATCGCCTGAGCGCGTGACGACAGCACAATGGTCTTGCGAGGCACAGATACTGACGATCGGGCCGTACTTATCCAGCATCACACGCTGTGGCGCACCTGGCGGGATGAAATCCTTGGCCTTGGCCTGCTGGTGGGACAGCGCGTCTCCATTGTGACCCCACGTGTACACCGAGCCGCATGCTGAAAGCGCGATCGAGTGGTTTGGGGCACACGAGATGGAGACGATGTCGTTGCTGTGGAGCTTCCACCGAGGTAGCCATGCATCGTTCAGCAACATGCTGTTGGTGCGACGCTTCTCCTTGAACACGATACGTGTTGGCACGTTCGAACCGTAGCCAAACTGCCACACTTGGCCGCGTTTCTGGCCGTTCTTGCTGCACTGGAGCACGACACACGTGTGGACGTCCGACATCGCGACTTGCACAACACGCATTTCATCGTGAGGCTCGTAGAGCACAGACAAAGCGTGGCCGGGCACCAGTCGATCGACCCGCTTTGGCGTCGGATTGGGCTGCTCGACCCCAAACCCGTCCTTTCGGCCGAGTTGACCTCGCTTGTTCGAGCCCCATGTGTACACGAAGCCACTTTCACAAATCGCACCGGAGTGCATTCCGGACGCCGCGATCCCGATCATGCGCATCCCCTTGAACGCATCGATCCGCTTGGGTGTGAGTCGACTCTCGTGCGTGCTGGCCTTGACATTGTGGCCGAGTTGGCCAAAGCTGTTGGAGCCCCATGAGAAGACCTGGCCACTTCGAGACAACGCGAGCGTGTGGTTTTCACCAGCAGCAACTTGAGCGATCGGAATTTCATCCAGTAGAGTAAGCCGCGTGGGCTCGACGTGGTCAAACTCCGTCCCAGTGCCGAGACGCCCGCCCTTACCAAAGCCCCACACATACACTTGGCCACGGTCGTTCAGCGCGATCGTGTGGAACTTGCTGGCACTGATCTGGACAATCGGTGAGGTGATGGGCAGCTCCACCAGTCTAGGCGACGACTGCACGTTCACGTGAGGCAAGTGGTAGCCCAACTACAACACACCAGGACGCGATAAGTGAGCTGTCCTCGTTTCAGCAGGAGACTCCAGAGACCCGAAGGCGTACCTGGAAATCCACTTTGCCGAACGTGTAGACCATGCCCCCACGCCGCTCCATCGAAGCCGCTCTCCACTGGGTATGCTCGTCTTCTTCCAGTTCCGGTTCTTCTCCTTCTTCTTCTTCTTCTTCTTCTCCTTGATTTTCCTTCATTTGTTCCTGATTGTCAACATGGACACCCAACCTGGTGTGACTGGACACCAGTTGCATGGCACTCTGGTTGGCAAAGTCCCTGGTGTCGTATAGGAACGTCTTCATAAACTGCCGCCCGTGGTGCTGGCGCGCATGGCGCAGCAGTAGCAGGGACGCTACATTCCACAACACAACCCATATATATATGAGTACACAGCAACGACACGACCAAGCAACCAAGAAAGCAAGAGCAACGTACTTGATAAATGGGCGTTGTGTGCACTACGGTGCAGTGCCGTCCATCCCGATTCCTAAATTATAGAAAAACAGATTCATTAGCTTCTCATTCTCCAACAATCTTTCTGTTCTCGTCCGCATGACAGTCAGAAACTTTGTTCCAACAACATTCCTGCGGACGAGATCCAATAATTGGTTCTCCGATATTGTGCACAACGTACCCAATCTTGCAGCGCGACATCGGCGCCATGGGCTAGCAGCAGACTTGCAACATCGTCGAATCCACGGCTGCATGCCAAGTGCAGCGCCGTCTCGCCTAGGTCGTTGCGTTCGTTCACATTCACTTGTCCGTCTGTGATCAGTTCCTCCACGAGCGCCGGCGCGTTCGCGCGCACGCTCTGCCACAGATCCATCTTCCTGTTTTTCGGTAGCACGTTCTGGTGTCGTTCTCCTCCGTTCTTCGCTCGATTTCTCCCGTTCTTGCGCGGTTGCGTTGCTGTGCGTTCTCTTTGTAGCTGGCGTTGAGTCTGGTGCGTGCGTGGGAGCGCGTGGACCCGCACGCGCTCCTCGACAATGGCGCTTAGGCGACCGGCAGTGAGCACATCGTCAGATTCAACGAGTTGCTCAACTGCTGATGTTCGGGCGTGGTGTACCGCACATGTTTCTCCAAGTCCCTCGTTTAGAACACCGTGAATTAGGGAATATGTACCTTGTTCAACCTCCCAACAAGGGATTTTTCCTGAGACTCAAGACAGGAGTGACGATCAAGAGATACATGACCATCACTCCGAAGATCACTTTGCGAAAAGCCACGCATTGTGGGCCACCCAAGATTCAACGGGACACCACATCTCCAAAGCTGCACGACTATAATGAACCTCCTGCAAATACTACGAAGTACAAAGATGCATACATGACAGTGGGTTGCAGTCCAGATACACGTATTGAGTAGATACAAGCTCACACTGCGAGTGATCTTGCCTGGCCCAGACACGTTTACGTCGCGGTGTGGCGGTAGAGCACAGCGGCAAAGATGAGCTGGAGACCGGCCGCGTAGGCGAGAAGGATGAGCATGTTGCGCGTGATGTCGACGTCCTCCAGGCCGTACATGTGGAGCACTTCGTTGGCAGATGTGGTGTTGACGCTGGAGAAGTGGTCGTACATGAACGACTGGAACGAGTACGAGTGGAACGCGACGTAGTACATCCAGCGCCAGTACACGGGCAGCGCGTTCAGCGGCACCATGAAGCCTTCGACGACCATGAACATGCCGTACATGCCAGCACCGACAGCGATGCCAGTGACATAGTGCGGGGACAGCGCGCTGATCACACACATGAACGACTCGGCGGTGACAAGCGACAGGAAGAGGTTGAGCAGGAACGTCGGGAAGGAGTGGAGGCCTGTGAGACCGACGACGACAGCACTGGATACAAGTGCAATCACGAACACACCAGGCAGGAACGACACGAAGTTGGCGGCGACGAAGCTGCTCACTCGGACAGCGTGGTTCATGCGCTCACGCACGAACGTCGCACGCTGCTCGATGAAGAACGGCACGACGGCCACAGACATGAACACAAGGAACGCCTGCAGGTAGAAGAGCAGCGCTGCACGGTGCAAGTCGGTGATGAGCTTGTTGCCGCGGTAGTACACCGTACCCAGCAGCAGTGAGAGGATCACATACATCACGATACGGATCCAGTACATGCCTGGATTACGCAGAGCGATCAGTGTGTTGCGGTGGAGCATGACGCGGAACTGATCGAAAGGCGAGCTGAGGCCAATGTCAGCGCGGATCTCTGGGAACTGATTCGCGTTGCGCCAGTCGTGCGTGATGAGGTCAGAGAGTTCACGGGCCGTGTTACTTCTCGCGAAGCGGTCAGCGAGATCGTCGACATCAGCGTGGCCATCAAACTCTCGGTTCACGAGCGACAGCATGTGCTCGGCTGGGTTGGAGTAGATGGAGCAGTGGTAGCCGATGGACGCAAAGTACTCCACGGCCTTGTCAGCACGCCCGAAGTACACTGACTTGCCTTCGGCCAGCACGAGTGTGTTCGTGAACAGCGCGTAACATGCCGACGGTGGCTGGTGGATCGTGAGGATCACTGTCTTGTTCCATTCCTGGCACAAGTCGAGAAGGCACTGGATCACCCCGAAGGCAGCGGCAGAGTCTAGTCCAGATGTCGGCTCATCCAGCAGCAAGATCGATGGGTTGGAGAGCAGCTCAATGGCGATGCTAAGGCGACGCTTCTGGCCGCTGGACAGCCCCTTGTGGAACATGCTACCGACGAGCGTGTGCTGGCAGTTGCGCAGACCCATGTTGTCCAGCACGGTCTCCACACGTAGATCGCGAACTGCACGAGGCATGTAGATCGGCAGCGAGAGGTCTGCGGCGATCACGAGTGTCTCTCTCACCGTGAGCGAGCCAAGCAGACTCTCATCCCGCGATACGTAAGAGGACACACCGCGAAACACATCCGAGCTGCGTTCCGCCCCGTTCAGACGAACGTAGCCGTCCACCGTCCCGGTCCGCACGCGGTCAGAGAGGATGTCCAGCAATGTCGTCTTTCCCGACCCGGACGGGCCCATGACCGCCGTGATCTGACCAGGCCCACACCGCCCCGTGATCTCATACAGCAGCCGCTTGCCCTCCTTGTCTGGGCGACGATGCTGCTGCGTGGCGTCGTGGGCTCGCCACAACACACGATCTTCATGGACCCAGTACGAGATGTGTTGCCAGCTCAGTGCACACGTGTTGGCGTAGGTCGGATCGAGCATTGCCGAGGCGATTGGAGGAGCTGTGTGGCCGGGTGGAGGCATGGTGACGGGGTTGATGTGGTACAACGACGACGCCTGAGCTGGTGGCGGTGGTTTGCGTCCACTGGATCTTCCACTTGCACGGCGCGGTGGCTTCATGGGCAGCGACGGTGGCATCATGGCAGGAGGAGACCCGGAGTCGTCGTAGTACTCGGACTTGAGCTCCTCCGACAGAGAGAGCACGTCGGATTCGTCCACGCTTATCGTGTCGTCCGTGGCACCGGCGGCAGTGTGGAACATGGTGTTCTTGAGCCGCATCGCACACGTGGGAAGTGAGCTGCTGAGACTGGAGAGATCCAACAAAGGGAAAAGGAGTGGTCTGGAAGCCGATAGTTGCGTTATGCGGCCAGTGGATTGTGGCGGCGTGTGCCTGACCTGCTCGGCCACCGAGCAGGTCAGGCACACGAAGTCGGTGAGCTTTTTCATTGCCGTGTTGGACCCGAGGATGACACGGACGCGGTCACAAATGGCTCATTTATGTGCGAAATGGTGGTGCGGATTGGACATAGATGAGGTGGAGTCTGCAAGATCGTTTTTGGTGCTGGTGGCACCCCAAGGGACGTTCTGGACGGCATACAAACTTCAAGATGTGTGAATATTCAAAGAGAGATCGTGATGAACCCTGCAGCTGGACTCACGCTGCAGGGTTCACAACGGTCTCTCTTCGGAGCCTGATGTGATGGTGCCATCATGAGGCTTGATATTCTCCTGTGCCTGATAAGCTGGGTCGTCCAGTGTACAGTACACTGCAGTTTCTTTGGTGGGGATGTTAAAGTCCTATCCAAGACTGAACAGATCATGAAATGGGGTGGTGCTCCTCAGAGGAGAGGAGCTTGCTCTTCTCTCCACCGCGAGGAGAAAACAAAACGGCAAGACAGTACACGGTACAGTCGGAAATGACAGTAGATCGCATCGCTCGCTTTTGTGTGGCTGAGGAAGAGCATACTTCGTGTCGTGACTGGTTCCGTCGTTCAACCGCAGAAGGAAAAGGTCCACATGCGGTCCACCCTTCATCGCGTGTCGCTGCAGAACATGCTTTGAAAACGTTGCGGGAAGCCATTTATCGCAAACAGTACTGACCGAAGAGCATCGATGGAAAGTTTGGATGTCGATGGCCGAGCAGATCAGACATCAGTTGAACACAGTGATCAAGGCAGGAGTTTTGTTCTTCGGAAACCACTGAACTGGCTCACCGCAGGGAAGTGCTGTACTTGGCTGAGAAGCACCTTTTCTCTACCTACGATGCGTGAGAACAAGATCAGTGGCCAGCGAACAGAGCTCACGCTATCATGCCGGATCGATCTTCTTCAGGGTGGACGGCGCGGAGCAGTGCCGTTCATTTTCCAATTCCTGTTCCACTGGCGACACCTCCATCCGCAGCTGCACGCGTCCATCAACGTCGAGCCATCACTTCTCTGGTTCCCCAAGAGTCGCAGGTCAAGCCTAAACTCCAGAATACTCGCACATGATGACGGTCGAGCTGCAGCAGCCGTGGGATCTCCGTGCACTGGTACTGTGTACCTGTGTGCTGTACCTCAAGTTCCTCATCACGACCATGGTCCAAGGCCGCAAGGGCTTCGCGGCCGGCACGCGCGCGCCGGAAGACAAGGTGCTGCCCATGGCCAAGATGATGCCGGTGGAGCAGGGCTTCAGCTTCCACGGCTCACCGATGCCCATGGCGGAGGAGACGATGATGACAAGCCATGGCAGTGCCGCGGAGGATGAATTGCGGTGGAAGCGCATCATCCAGAACGACTTGGAGTCGATTCCACTTGCGTTGGTGGTGTTCCTCGTGGCAGCCAATTCCGGAAGCGACCACGACATCAACGCGATCCTCACGGCAGTGTACACCGTTGCACGCGTCTGCCACACAGTCGCGTACGCCAACAAGCTGCCGATCATGCGCATGCTCACGTGGATAGTCGGCGTGGTCTCCGTCGTCACCACTGCCGTCCTCGCAGTCATCGCCATCGTCTAAGATCAATCATCCAGACCGTCACCCTCCAGCACCGTTGATGTTGCATTTTCTTCTACGACCACACCAAAACCACTTTCTTTTTGTGTTGTTGCTTTTCATACCCATAGAGATAACGACTACGACGTAGTCCAGGAGAGCCTCGATGAAAACTTGTCATTTCCTTTCCTTTTCTTTCCGTTTGCTTTTTGCGATGATTTTTAGTGGTTCTCCGTTCGATGGTGGCATAGCTGAAATCAAATACAAGCTCCATAGTTCGCAGCAGGAGATCCTCCCAGGATATCTAGCCCAAAGCCTGTATACTCAAAGCCGCAAGGGCGGCGAAGCCGGCACAGGGTGTGCATGCGAACTCAAGCTTGTTCGTGGATCTATATTTACCAAGAACATCCAGTAGTGTGGCATGTTTCGTCGTCCATTCATCCATTCGCTCGAGCAGCTCCATGGTATTGGCACGACAGGCGACACGACTGGGCGTGAACCGCGTGGCAGTCTCTCCCACGATCTACCGCCTGAGCTGGTGGCTCATATTCTCCGTGCATCTCATCAACGGCGTGCTCGTGTTGGTGACTGGCTCCATCTACCTCTTCTTCAGCCGCGACGCGACGTTTTCAAATGTGTCGCTCCTCCAAATACCGCAATCCACACTTCAGCTCAGTGGCTGGAGCTACCTCGTGCTTGCAAGCGTGCATGCATACGCATTCTCCGGGTTGATCACACGGTCAGTGCGTGCTGGCCAGCTCACTCTGAGACGCGCTACGCCACCCACGCACAAAGACAAGAATCGCCAAGTGCCCCCATTGGGGGCAGTTGCGAACAAAAGACATTGGATGGATCCAAGGACGTGGCGAGCTGCAATCAAGCAGCGATATTCGAGCTCGTTTGGAATGGATGGCTCGTTGGGCATTAACGGCGTGCACTTCTATCGGTGGTTTGTCGTGCGCGAAGCTATTGAGGTCGGGTTACAGACTTACCAAGCCAACCAACTGAGCCGTTCAGTCGCCCGCACATCGATCAATCTCCTCGCTGCTGGAGCGATCATCTTCAATTGCATCTCAACTCCTATCGTGTTCTTCGTATTCCGGAAACAAGAGATGGTGAGGCGACTCGTGAGTCTTCTTGTCGACATGGTACTCGACTTTATGTCATCGACAGTGCTCCCGCTGGCTGTCGTGTATCCATACATCGCGGCCTATAATACCTCCACGGGCACGCTGCCGATCGAACTCTACCTCAACGATGCGTGGCTGATCGGTGCGTTGGAAGTGATCCGCCAATCGGCAGTGACATCGCTTGTGGATTATTTTGCATCGCTGCTGCCGCACGTATCTGTGATCAGTTGCTTGAGTATCGCAAAGTCCGTGATACGGCGAGACGTCAAGGCGGATCACCGACTATTCATGCAACTGATCAGCACGACGGCCGCATCTCAGGCAAGTTTCCCAGTCGTTGCCGTTGCAACAAATCGACCATGTTCCGCCCTGCACTCCATTCTGTCCCTGGCGTGGGCTGGCTTCGTTCTCGTGGCTCATCTCAATTCGCAATTTCACACCTCCCAGCCGATGATGGACGAAGCCTGTCGCCTGCCTATGAAGCCATGGTTCACAGATCAAGCCGCATGCGCCGTTATTCAACTCAACTGTTATCGTGATGGGACGACAGGCCGCAGCGATGAGATCACAGCGAGACTGTCGTCGTTCGATCGATCGATGGTCAAGAAGATCATCATCTCCCACTGTACTGCCTTGGAAATGCCTCCTGTACTCCAAGAATTCCGAGAGCTGACCAACATCGCAGTCTTCAACGTCACATTTCGTTCATGGTCAACAGAAGCGGCAATTACAGGTGAAACCAACCCGCGCTTGAGCACGATCGACCTTCATGAAGCCCGCATTGACTGCCCACTGGAAGGAGTTTACCACGAGGATATGCCATCTTCCTTCTCGTTTTTCACGGTGGCAAGAACTAATCTCACGGGATTCCCAGACAACATCGGCATCTTGTGGAAGCGGCTCAATCTCCAAGTCTTCAACGCTCAATTCACAAACCTCCGTCGGCTGCCATCCAGCTTTAGTCGCTTGCGCATCAAACGACTGCGTTTGATCAGCAATGCACTGGAGAATGTGAACGAACTGAACATCGCCACTCAACCGCAGCAGCTCGTCGTGCTGCATCTCTCAGGGAGCCCACTGAACAGCCTCCCCAACTCGATTGGGGACGTGTCGAAGCTCAGAGAACTGCTCGTCGAAGACACGCTTGTGACGACTGTACCAGACCAGATCACGGCGTGGCTACAGAGCAAGCCGAACAAAGTATCCTTTTCCGGAAGTCCTCTGTGCAACTCCTCCTCCCTCGCTGCCAAGACGACAACTCAGCTCTGCGGCACTCGGTTTGGTTATGCACTCGCCACACTTGGATGGGATCAAATCACAGCCCAACGGCCTCTGTAGCAATCGTCTGTTGTTCTGTATTGGCACACGTCACACATTTTTGCCCGTTCACATGGCTACATTTGCTGTGTACTGCCACTGTCAGATTTATACCTCCTCGAGTCGAGACGGGGAGGAGGGGGGGTACTATACCTGTCATCTTCCCGACATGTCCCAGTGCTGCTGCTGGAGATATCCACCGACTCTGGATGGCGTTCCTTCGTCGCGCTGTCTCTCGATGAGACGGAGGGCAATGGAGATACGGAGAAAATGGGAACGAAATGGTGAGGAGTGGAGGCAGAAAAGAAGGTGTATTTCCTAGAGTCTCTAAAGCCACAGCCTCTTCCAGATGGAGGCGCGACAGACAACCTGCTCTATAGTTTACTACAGCATGAGACGCTGCTCGTCGTAGAGATGAGATGAGGCGAAGAACGGGCGGAGATCCATCCACGTACTTGCAGCTGCTGGTCGTAGATGCAGAGGTGGCATTGATCATAATGGCTGGCGTGGGGTGGTGTGTGCGTCCTTACGGGAGTGCATGGAGCCAAAGACGCTCGGGCTTGGCGGAGGATCCTTCATGACTGGGCTGGTCCTCGGTCTTGCGGCCGAAAATGCAGGCACCGACGACGGGGAAGATGCTAATTAGCGTGCCGTGCCTGTGATCCCTGTACAGGATGCTGGTGACCTGGCGCGCCGTCGAATATCTGTTGTTGAACGGGGTGCAACCTGTAGGGTTATACGTTGCTGAGTACGCGCAGGAAGGATGAGGAGAGATGGTCCTGATCTGTCACCAGTCTGCTCTTCACTTGCGCTTGGGGCCGAATTCCTCGTGTTCCATGATGGTGCCGAGCTTTCCGTAGTGCTGCTGGCGCGTCTTGATCCACTTGCTGGTCGCGCGCGTGGGGTGGTGGATCGGCAGCAGCGTCGTGTCCTTGTTGTCGTCCCAGCCGCGCGCGAGCTTGTACACGAGCACGATGAGCACCGACACGACAAACACCGTGCCTGTGAGCAGCATGAGTTCCGTCTCGTTCACGTCACGTCCGAAGGCGTTCGCACTGCCAAATACCACGACCATCGCGGCGTTCCCAGACTCCATTTGATGCGGTGTGGGTTGATGGGTTTTGTTGGTGTTGGTGTTGGTGTTGGTGACTGCTGATCTGTTGGTGTTGGATGTGGAAGTTGGTGGCGTTTCACCGACGAATGTGGTCACGACAAGTCGGTAAATTCTGTAGTGGGCGCTGTGTGTGCGGTGGCGGACTGGCCTGTTCAGTTGGATTGGTTGCTCGTTTGCGGTTGTTGGGGAGTCGTTGGTTTGTCGACTCGTTGGAAAGGGGTAGAAAGTGGCGTGATGCCGTGATGACGGAACGGATTTCCACAGAAAAAAACAACCGGCAACATCATTCACCCAACCCGCACTCCGCGAGTGGTAAATTACAGTCTCCGGCCTTCAAAACCGAACTTATAGTTGACACATTCGGTGCCTCCAACCCCAACCCGTTTCTTTCTGAAAACCCAGACTCCAACCGACTCTGGTCCGGATTGAAAACTTGGAAACTGGGAGCCCATAAACTTTCGAGAGATGCCTCCTGATTGGCCAACTGCGAGTGAGATGGCATCGAAAGTTACCGAATGGAAAGATTCGATTGTTTACTTCCGGACTCGTAATCAATGAATGACGGCTGTCAAGATCGCTGCAGGCTGAAGCAAGCAAGCGACAGCAATTGGCGATGCGATATGCTGCATCCCATACAATAATGCGATGCTGAAGTGATGGTTGCACTCGTTGTCGCAGGCAAGATGAACACCACCCTATCGCATCGTCTCTATTTACTATGAGGCATGAGGGCGTGAGGCCAGAACCACAACGTTTCGCACCCGCCACCTATAAGAAGTGGATACGAGAAATGGATACGAAGGTGACCCTTGCGTTCATGGCCGGTTGCAGTCGAGCTGATCCCAACGGAGTTCACCATCACCGATGTTCGATCCAGCGCCGCAGCTGCCCACGAGGAGATTTGCCAAGATCGCGGAATACAGTATGCGTTTGCTTCGCTTCCTGCATCGCTCGTTCCATTCCACTGCTGCTGCTTTCTCTTGACCGACTGGAAATGAAGGGACGCATGCGTGCGTTGATCGAGGACACGTTGTAGTTGTATATGAATGTAACATGACAGGCTCCTCAAGACCAGCTTGCATGGGTGTGTGACTGCACTGTGTATCCCCCGCTCTCTTCGGTGCTGTCACATCCATTTGTGACATCGCGACTTGCTCGATGCTCAGACTTCCGGCTCAAACCTAGTAGCGTGATGGTCAACACCACAACTTCAGAGGCTGCAGTACCATAAAGGCGACAGGCGACCCACCATTTTCGTCCACACATGTTTCCTCAGCACTATGGTTTGGATGCGTAATTTACGACTCTTTTCGTGTTAAAATCGAAACTTACCATCGAATAGATTCCCAACACGTTTTATTTCACGAATCAGGAAGAATGGCGATGAGCACATGTCACTGAGTTGATGCCCCTGACGTCAAGCGCGTGGATGCGCCCAGAGGAACGTTGAAGAAGACGCTCGGGCGAAGTACTTGAAGTTCAGGCTTCGCCCTGCTTCCAACTTGGGAGTTCCAAGGCAAACGCTGACCACCCCAATTCCTACCACCAATACTCCGGTGGTCAGCAGTGCTCAGCACTTGACCGCGTGCCTCACGGGCCCGTGAG
>JAADXI010000911.1:0-13237 GCA_023337615.1 Pythium brachiatum | reverse complement strand
GATGCGGTTGAGCTTGTCGAGCTGCGCGGGCGTCGCGATCTTGGTCTGCCAGAAGGCTTTTTCGTCGGGCGTCATCGTCCATTTCGAGCCGATCTGCGTGAGGATCGGCGCGCGGTCGCCGTGGCGATGGAAGAACAGCACATGCTGCAGCTCCAGCTCCGTCTCAGGCGGCACGGGCGCCGGTGGGGGGGACGCCATGATGGAGATTCGCGGAGGCACTTGAAGAATGGGCGTTGACGTCGACGATCGCAAGGAACGTAGCTGTCGGTGACGCGAAGGTCGCTTGAAACAAACGATGTATGTGACATGTGTTCACTTGATTAATGTATGGGTGAGGAAAGGACGGATTCCTGCGACGTGTGGCATCTTGGCTGAACTATGCTGTGACTAATAGTTGGGCAGCTTGTGGCCGAGGAAGTCTTGCGCGAGGTTGAGCACGTGGCCCACAGGACAAAGGTACTCTTGCTCGTGGCCGAAGAACGCCACGGGCTGGTGCTCGAACTTGGCCAGCATGAGCATCTCGCCCGTGCGTTGGTCTTCGTGGAACTCGAAGCTGAGCATGCCGCCGTAGTGCGGGATCACGCGGTCGATCTGCAGCTGCAGTGCACGCATGAGCGCGACCAGCGAGTTGTCGTGGGCTGAGAAGAGCGTCATCTTGTGTGGCGTCTCTTTCTGCGGTAGTGAGTGGGTCCATGAGTCACACAACCTTCTAATTGAGCATCAAGGAGAACGGAATACCTTGAGGATGGAGGTCACTCGGGCGTGGAATCTCTCGACGCCCTTGCGGAAGGCCCCGACACAAAAGTCACGCTTGCCGTAGAGCGTGTGCCACAGCCACGCGTCCAGTTCATGTATCCGGTGGAACAGGTCCGCGTCAAATCCATCCGGGAATGGAAGTCCATGCTCGCGACGGCACACCAGGATCTCACGGACTTAACACAGGCAGATCAACGTCAGCAAACCTCTCCGCAGATATGTTGAGTAGGGCGTTAGATAGAAAGACTTACGTGAGCTCCAGGGGATCAGTCGTCCCTTGGACAGACCCGTCACCTCTCGAATCTGGTCCGCAGTCCTGCGTAGTCCCGGTGGTGCTCGGAACCGGAGATCGTCAGCCAGCATGCGATCCAGATTCTGGAACAGCTCGTACGAGTGCGATGGACCGAGGCTGTTGGACTCGTCGATGTGGATCGCAATATTACCACCAGTTTCTTCACGTTTGCTCGGTGCGAACCAGTCTGGGAACATTCCAGATAGCACGCTCTGCGCCGAGCGGATCGTTCTGCGGATATTGGTCGAGTGCACGTACAGATCCAGCTCTGGATCAGTATCCTTGAGAAGCTCGCTGTATCTCTCACGCAGCGCTTGGCCCTTGGCAGTCATCTCGCGCACGCCCTTGGCAGTGAGCTGCCCACACGGCCATTGGCCACCGTGGCGTGGCGACGGGAACTCTTCGCCATCAGCTATCTGGCTTGGTCCATCAGATACGAGGTTGCGTGTGAGCACCACACGCGTGGAGCTGTTGAGATGCTGGATTGTGTCGAGGTTGGCGAGCCGCGAGACCCAGAACTGCGTCTCGTCACTGGACATGGTGATCTTGGAGCCCACGTTCTTAGTGATCGGAGAGCGGTCTCCATGGCGGAACATCACCAGCACGTGCACCAGCTTCAGGTGCTTCTGGTCACCATCGTACAGCGGCGTAGCAGGCGTCGCGATCGTCATGGCGGTGCCGTGCCCAGTCGCGGAATGGCTCCGTAGCTGCTCGTCTTTGGAGCCACCGTTTACGCATCCAATTCACCGCTTGAAGATACCAACCTTCACCTGATTGGCCCAAAATCGGATGCCCTTTTACAATTGGCTATATATGTTGACAGTCATGATAACGTATATGATTGGTCGAAATTAGGTTCAGGATCAGCTTCTCCCCCTCGAGTCGGAAGCTGCGGATCGCGGTCACGCGTCACACGGAGAGAGATCGACCAGCATAATGGCGATGAAGATGACGTTGGTGATGCGCGCGGCGCTGGCGCTGCTGGCGCTGGTCGCGTGCTGGACGGCGATCGCGCCAGTCGACGCGAAGAAGAAGAGCAGCAGCTCGCTGCTCACCGGAGAGGAGAAGCTCTCGGCGCTCCAGGGCCGCACCAAGGGCGGTGTGGTCGAGTTCACGAGCGAGAGCTACGAACAGTTCGCGCTGCGCGCAGACCGCCCGTACCACTTGATCGTGCTGTACACGGCGATCGCAGATAAGTACTCGTGTGATACGTGCAAGTACGTGTGTTTGGGATCCAGTCTTCGTCGAGACATGACGGGATTCATGGACTGACACGCTTCAACCTGGTGTAATTGTTGTATAGAACGGTGCACCCAGAGTTCCACACGCTTGCGGAATCGTACGTCGCGGCCAAGCAGGACAAGGTGGACACGCGTGATGGCCTTGATATCGTCTTCGGTGTCGCCGACTTCGACGCGAACCAGAAGGTCTTCGGAGTGGTGCGTTTAATGTGGACTCTGTGTTGAGTAGCTCATGCGGAAATGGTCATGCTCACAGTGTTGATATCCTTCAGTACGGTTTTACCTCGGCGCCGCACATTGCGTACATTGCGCCGGACCGCAACGGCGATGATGGCAAGCGCGTGCCGACCAAGATCGAGCTCGCGGCGTCCAACATGTACAACCTGTACCAGCAGGGCAAGAAGGCCGAAGACATTGTGGACTTCGTCAAGACCAAGACTGGCTTTGATGTACGTGCCACAGCTTCTAATTCCTAGTTTTTGTAGCGTGGAGACTGATGGTAGTTCGCTCTGTTGGTTGGCTACAGTTTATCATCCAGCGCTCGAAGGCTCTGTTGTACGCGGCGTTGGCCATCTTCGTGGTGTTTATCGTACTGGCCGCCAAGATCGTGCTGTCCAACTTCGACAAGGTCATCAGCCGTCTCCGCCGCAAGCGTCTGTGGATGACCGTCTCGCTGGTGAGCTTCACGCATTTTGCTCTTTATTGATGTGATAGCCGTCTCACTAATCGTATCTCTTCCAGCTCTTCTACGGACTCTCGGTGTCGGGCATGGTGTACTGTATCATCCGTGAGCCGCCAGCCTACTCGCAAGAGCGCAACGGCAACATTAAGCTCTTCCACCCGGCCGGCCGCAACCAGTTCGTCGTGGAAGGTCTGATCGTCGGTGCCTACGACGTGTTCGCGGCTGGAAGCATGATCCTGCTCTCGCAGTGGGCGATCTACGTGCAGCGTCCAGCGCTTCGCTACACGGCCATCGCGCTGTGCCTTGTGGGCTTTGTGCTGGCGTACCGTCAGATGATTGACGCGTACAAGTTCAAGAACCGCTGGTACACGGGCTGGATGGGCTTCTAAATCCACACGCCAGTGGCGTGGGGTGAGGCAACCGCACAGCGTGTGTAGTGGACTACGTACAGTACAACATTGTGTAGCTCCTTTTTGAGAAGGGCAGTTGGGATACGGAAGCAGTGTTGGAAGGAGAAATGAAAGCTGCAATAGTATCCATGTGAGACTGTGGAGTTGCGAAGAGCTCTTTGCATTTTCTTCGAAATGTGATCGAGTATCGATTCATCAGTGTTCGTCTCATCGCTGGCGATGGCGTGATGCACCATATGATATTTCGTAGAATTTTCAGAACCCTCTCTTTCTCTCCGTTTTGAGACATGTTTAGTGACTGTGGTTCTCCTGAGATAGCCGCCCAGACCCCTATTTAGTAGTCTGCTGGTGCTTATACGGGGTTCGAACTACCCTCGTTTTCTCCTGCTGGTCGGTCTATCTGATGCATGTCGCGGTCTAACAACGGCCAAGTGAACAACCCCATCAATCCGGCTTGCTCTGAATCGAGCGTGCGCCTGCAGAGAGCATTCCGGCCTCGCCCATCGCAGCGAGCGCCACTGTCGTCCTCCCTCCTTCGCAGCCGACGTCCGCGCAGTACGCGTACGCACTTCCCCATCGTCTCCACCGCACCGCTACACCAGTAGCGTCCGCTGCGCGTCTCCACCATGGAAGGATGGCTCACCAAGCGCCGAGACCACATGAACCTCATCTGGCGTACGTCTATCCTCTCCCCCCTTCCCTCCTCCATCTCGTTAGACCCTCGCATGCGTCTAACTATCTCTCATTTCTGTTCTGCTCCTGCTCTACCTCGAATTCAAATTGCGGTTCTCCAGTGGAACGGTATTTCGTGCTGGATGGCGCTCAATTACGGTACTACCGTAAACGCGGCGATCCGGCCCCTCGCGGCACCTACGTGCTCACCGATGGATGCCTCGTGAGCAACGTGTTCAACTCGGAGGAGAAGCACCGCCACCACGGGCCCGTGTGGATGTTCCGCATCACGTTCGCCGTGGACGCCGGCTCGGGCGAGAAGCTCTCGTACAAGAAAGACCGGTTTTTAGACCTCGGCGCCAAGACCGAAGAGCAGGCCAAGGACTGGAAAAAGGCGCTCGAGAACGCCGTGCGGTCCATTCGAGAGCTCGTAATCCACCAGCGCAAGCTGCGTGTCGACGCCGAGCTGTTCCCGATCTCGGGGCCGCAGCGCGAGCCGCCACGGCTGCTCAAGGCCGATGAAGACACGGTTAGTCTCTTCAATTTAGAAGGAGACAACGCCAAGTCGGAGCAAGGCTGGTGGCTCGCACGCGTGGAAGAAGGGCTGCGTGTGATGCAGGAGTGTCCGCTGGGCCACCAGGTCGCCGCGTCGCTATTCGCCCAGCACGCGACCACCACGAACGGCCTGTTAGTCTCGTCGATCGTCTCGGCGGTGCTGTCGTTCAGTATCATGTACTCGTTCGTGGCCAACATGCTGCTGTGCTTTCTCACAGCGGCCGTGGCAGTCGCTGTGTGTGCGGTGGCCATCACACCCACGCAGAGCATCGAGATCCCGTCGCTACGTGTGGCCCAGGCCGTCCACGGCTCGCCCACCGAAGTGTTTCGCCTGCTCATGAACCCCAAGCGTGCCCAGCGGTGGGACCCCTCTGTCGCGACCATGCGTGTGGTCCAGTCCATGGACGACCAGGCGGATATCGTGTACATCACACAGCGTCCCGTGTACCTGTGGCCCATGTGGCAGAAGCCGCGTGACTTGGTGCTGCTTCGCTACTGGCGTCGTGAAGAAGACGGCTCGTACTTTGTGATGTACCAGAGTGTGGACCACCCCGAGTGCCGCGTGCGCCACAACTACGTGCGTGCGACTGTACTTGGTGGTGGCTTTGTGATCGCGCCGACCAAGATGCCCAGTGGCACGATGCGGTCGCTCGTGACCTACGCGTTGCGGTACGATCCAGGTGGATGGACTTCACGCATCTACCACCAGCTCGGCATGGACGTGGACCTCGTGATGCCTATGCTGCGTAGTGTGATTGGTATCCGCGATGAGATGAACGGCAACGACTTTATCACGCCCATGGTCACGGTCAGCGTCGGGCCGAACGCCGCCGCTGGGGCTGTGGGCAGCGACTCGGCCAGCGAGTCCACGACGTCCTCTACCAGTGCCTCCACCGCACCAGGCGAGTCCAGCGCGGCGCCAGTGAGCCGCATCCGCATCGATCCTGTGGCTGGCGTGAAGCTGGGCGTGCCGCGGCTCAACACCACACTGCCTGAGAAGATGTGGGCCGAGCCGGACGCCTCACTGTTCCAGGTGCGTGGTACCAACTACCTGGTAGACAAGAAGAAGATCTCGTCGGCACCGGCCAAGTTCCATCTCGTAGGCGTGGATTTCTTTTCGTTTGAGAGCCCACACGACCGATACCACGTGTCGGCGCGTCCCGAGAGCATCGGTAAGACCTCGGGCAAGTTCACGTTCGTGATCAACATGATCATTCCCGGTCCGGAGAACACCACGCTGGCGTTCTACTTCCACCCGGCCAAGGACAATATCTTTGACGACGGCTCGCCGTTCTCGGAGCTGCTCAACGACTTTATTGACGGCGACGACGCGTTCCGGAACTCGCGCTTTAAGCTCATCCCGACCGTCGTGGAAGGCAGCTTCATCATCCGCCAGTCGGTCGGCTCCAAGCCCACGCTGCTTGGCAACAAGCTCAAGTGTCCGTACTACAAGGGCGACACGTACTTCGAAGTGGACGTGGACATCTCGTCCAACTCGGTCGCCAACACGGTCGTGGGCATGGTCTCAGGTGTGACCAAGTCGCTGACTGTGGACATGGCGTTCCTGCTTGAAGCCCAGAGCGAAGAAGAGCTGCCGGAGGTGCTGCTGGGCGCCGTGCGACTGCAGCACGTGTCGCTGGACAAGCCCACGCGCGTGCCCAAGCTCACTGCGTAGATAGATATAGATATCATACTGCTGAATATCTGAGACCGACGGCGCAGGGCTACGAAGGGACAGGAACGCATGGAGACGTCGACGAGCGATAAACAAGTGGGGAAAATGCGAATAAACTGGTGCGTGTTGATACTACTTACAACGCAGGGCGCTTGGGGGCTTCTTCCTACTCTTCTCTACTTCTCCTGACTACTATAATCATACTCCTGGAACTACACTATCACTACAAGGGTCTCTCTCTCTCTCTCTCTCTCTACGTCTGCATGACCACGTCGCCGTCCGCCTCCTCCACAATCTCCAGCACACGCGGAGCGCGACGGAAGTTGCTGTGGTCCCACACGGTCTCGCCCATCGTCACGCGGCTCCAGAGCCGACTCACGAGACTGGCGTTGTAGATGTCGGCGTTCGTGAGGAAGTGGAAGATCGCGGCGCTCACTTCTGACTTCACGGGCGGCAGCTCTTGGCCAAACAGCGGCAGCACGTACACGCGGCCCGGAGTCTGTCGGCCAATTGCGAGAGCCTCCATCGCGTGGGTATTGCGTGGCAGCGTGGTCTTCATCATCCGCCCAGAGCTTGCACCCTTACCAATTGGGTTCGGTGCAGGTGGAGGCCTCGTCGCATCACCAAGCGGAGACAGGCCACGAGGGCACAGGCCGCCTTGGGTCGCGCTGTGCGTCGCACCTGGAGGGCTCATGAAGGAAGCGGTGTTGACGCGGAAGCTCAGCGCCGAGGTCGCCGCGACCGAGATGCCAGGCTCGGTCTTGATCACCACTGTGGTTGGTGTCACTGCTCCACCAGGAGGAGGCACTGGAGCAGAACTCGTCGCGTTGAACGACCGAAGCAGCGCGGACGCTCGACTGTTCTTGAGCTGCGTGCGGAACCGCTCGGTGCGCTCACGCTCGCGGCGTGGAGATACTTCGAAGGGCGACGAAAAGTTGCGGGCCCACGTTTCGCGGTCGATCCGAAGCCGCTGGCGGATGCTCGAGAATGTCGGGGACACGAACTGCTCCTCGCCTCTCTCAGGGTTGGCACCCGTCGCAGCCATCGCCATTGTGAGCTCCTTCGTCCCAGGACCACGCATGCCGATCGCCGACAGCGGCGTGGCCATCGTGACGTTCTTGGAGACGTACGGCGACTGATTCTTGCAGTCGATACAACGGCAGTTGTCGCCACACGGCACGCCGGCTTGGAAGCACTCGCAATACCGCTTCTGGCATGCAGACTTCTTGCAATGGCAGCCATGTTTGTGCATCTTCTTCATGTCTCCGCCCGAGTGGCCCTGAGCTGAGGTTGGGTGACTGTGGTGATGGTGGTGGTGGTGCGGATGGCCGTGGGGTGTAGTGAAGCCGAAGCCACCGGCGGCCGTCGCTGTCGTCGCCGTCCCAGGAGTCATCGTGCTAGCAGCGGCAGCTAACGTCGTCGTCTCGATCTTCGGCTTGAAGGCGTTCGGGTTCTTCTCCAGTCGGCTCGCGATCGCCTGCTGACGCACTGGCTCGTTCGCGGGCGTGTTCGCACAACCAACGCAGTTGCAGCTCTCGTCACAGTAGCCGCCACTCGCAAAGCACTCGCAGTACAACTTCAGGCACTTGGACTTCTTGCAGTTGCACGGCGACTTCTTCTTTGGCACAGCCACATCACCTTGTGCCACTCCTGGCGCTGGTGTCGTCATGCCAGCCTTCTGAACTGGCGTGGCCAGCAACTGAGGCGTCGCCACAAACCCACCTTTCGTCCCAGCCAACGGAGTGGTGCCTGTCGTGACCTGGCGTGTCGCCGCTGGCGTCTTCACAGGCGTTGCCGACGTAGAAAGCAGAGCTGACGATGCTGGTGGCTGCGGTGGCTGCGGTGGTTGCGGTGCCGGTTTGATCATTGATGCCACAGGAGTTGCAGCCACCACTGGCTTTGCTGTCTCCTTCGCCTTGGATTCCTTTGCCGGCTGAGTATCCGGTACACCCGCAGGCTTCTCCTTGCTTTTCGTTACCGAGGGCTTGGCTGCCATGGGGCTCTTCCGCAATCGCAGTGGATGAAGGTTCGGTGTCGTGGTGGTTCCCACCAATCGCGGAGGAAGCGTGGGCGTCGAGACGCCGTTGAATGTTGGCGACAAACGCCTCCGAAGACTGGATGCCGCTGACTCTTTCACAGATGCATTCGTAGAACCAACATCAATAGTAGGCTTGGCTTTCAACGGCTTGCAATCAGTGGACGACGATGAAGCCACTGACGATGATCCAGATCCAGAGCTAGCCACGCTAGCCACGCTATCACCATCATTGTCACGAGGGACCTCACCCAGTTCTTCCAGTGTTGTGAGAATCCGTCGCTGAGTTGCTCGGCCGTTGAGTCCCTGGAGCGCCTTCCGGTTCTTCAATGGTCTCTCCTTCACCTCCCCCACTGCATCCGGCTTCGACGTCGTGGTCTCGTCGTCTTTCACTGGCGTCTGTAGCAGCTTTCGTTGCACGTTCAGTCCCTTGCCGTTCGTTTTGCCCTGTCGGAGTTGCTTGCTCTCTTCCAGTTTACGTTTCCGCGCGTGCGTTTTCCGCTTCAGACTGTCATTGATCGCGTCCATCTCTCGCTTCGTGTGGGACGGCGGGAACTGGTCGAACGTCACGTGGAGTTTCATCTTCATGACGCTGGAGCTGCTCACCTTGAGGCGCTCGTCCCGCCCGGGCGTCGCACTTGTCGACGCGCGGATGTTGGGAAACGACTCGGTGAGCTCTCGCGATGCCGACGAGGATGCGGTGGACGAGCTTCCAATGGAGCAACCGGAGGAAGCCGACGATGGAGCTGTCGAAGAGGATGCAGAGGAACCAGCAGAACCCGAGCGGACGGCAGCCATAAACAACGGCGTCTTTGGCGTCGCGGCGGAAGCTGCTGGAGCGGGATAACTAGGTCCTAGGCCCGGCGACGGAAATGGCGGCACCCTACACAACGCACAGACAAGGCGAGTTAGTCAAAAGATCAATCAAGTGGTGGAGAATGCAGTACATACAGTCGCTGGACATCGCTGTACGATGAAAGTAATATCCCGGGCGAGCACTTGAGTGACAGAAAGCTCGTCTCCAGGTCGTCGTCATGGGCTCCACCAGGCGCTAGTGGCGACAGCGTGTTGGCGAACGAGAAGAACCAGTCCTGGTCGTGGGCTCCGCTGGGAGCGCCGCTCAATTCGTCTTTGTCCATCTCTTCATCGGAAGAACCGAACGGATCTCTGGTCGTCGACCGCACAAGCTGAGCTGCGAGGGCTTTGCTCCGCAGCGCCTTGGCCTTAGCCGACGCCGCGGGTGACGGCGTTCGCATGAGCGAGAGACTGTTACGTCTCCACTCACTATTAGAAGCTGACGACGATGGCGAGGGCGCAGTGGACGGCGAGCCACGGGGCGGCCGACACACCACCGAGATCACCTCCTGCAGCGGCTCGTTCTTGACAGCATCGTCTCCACGATGTGGAGGCGTGCGAGGAGAAACGGCCAAGGACTGTGGACCGCTCTGTCGAAAGCTTTGGGTTTCCTGTTGTTTTGATTCTTCATCCTCGTCACCAGAAAGGCGCAGCGACACAGGCGATGAGACGGTGGAATTGCTGCGGCTCTTGACGTACGGAGACCGGAAGAACCGCGATGGCGACGCGTTTCGACTGCTGCTCGCGCTGCTCCGTGACCGCAGTGGGGATGACTGTGGGGTAAACGCTCCGCCTATGAGCTCGGCCTTGATATGCCGTGTTACCGGCGTTGATTGGACGGCCGGGGACGGCGTGAGAAGTGAGAAAGCTGGCGTTCCATCTACAATTCACAAGTTTACAAGCTCAGACTCGCACCAGTATAGAAGCAAGAAGCCCTATATCCATGCCACGCACCTGCAAGCGAATTGAAGCTGAGGAACTCGAGCACGTGGCGATCGCGCTCGGGCGATCCGTCGCCGGAGATGATGCTGAACGCGTCGTCGCCCGTCGACGCTCCTCCATCCACATCCGCATCTCCATCCTCGCTCTCCTCCTGCTCCTCCTTCTCCGGTTCTTTCGCGTCTGCATCTTCTTCATCTCCATCCAGTCGCAATATAGGCGTCGCTCGTCGCGGTCGCGTCGTTCTCGCACTCGCGCTACTGTTGTTTCCAGCTCCGGAGGGCGGCAGCAGACGCCGCGGTGGCGTACGCAGTGCCATCACAGGCGTCGTGGCGGTCGCGTGCGCTAGAAGAGGACGTGGTACACACCCAGGACTGCTGCCCGTGAGGCGGCGGAGTCGGCGGCGTGAGGGGGACGGCGTGGCGAGCGGCGCGGATGTCGCGCGCTGCCGTTTGCTGCGATGCGCCGTCGTCGATGGCGGCTCGTCCATAGCTCGTACAGACTCCGGAGAGGCGCCAATTTTCGTGTTCACGCACCTAGGTCTCGTCCGCAGGCGTGTGTGGTCTGCTGGATCTGCGTGTCGCCTGTAGTCGCGCGTGTACGAGCGTCGCGTTGCGGGTGCTTTACGTGCCGCCGGCGTGGGAATACGCGCCGATGGCCTGGCAAATGGCGTTCGAAGGAGCAGAAAAAAAGGCGCGCGAAAAATGGCGCGCAAATCTTTCAGCCAATGAGAGAGAAGTAAATTAAGATTCCGCCAATCAGAGGAGATGAACCGCGGAAAAATGTTGGCGCGCAGCAACTGTTGGCACAAGAACAATTTCAGGCGGACCGGTGGGCGGACAAAATGGCGGACGGGTTAGGGGACGCGCTCCACTGACGGGCAGACTGGATTGAAAATGTAGCCATGTGACTTGACGAAGAGATCCACTGACGTCACTTTAGTAGGTCTACGAATGAAGACAACGCAATCGATTGAGAAGAATTACACATGACATTATCGACTAGATAGACTCGAGACGTTAAACAGTGTACGCTGATGCGATTTACGCCTGGAAGATGCCGTCCGGGGTGTGCTGGACGCCTGTGAGCGCGGCATTGGTGTTGTGGACGGTGTCGCTGAGCAGCGCGAGTGGCAACAGCAAGTTCGGGAACGCCGCGTAGAGCGGTCCGAGAATGCCGCCAGGGTTCTTCGTCTCTAGCTGTCGACTGGCAACCGCGGTGCTGTCTTGGACACGGAGGCTGCGTGGGACGCTGGCCGCAGCGGTCTCCGCTTGGACTCGAGTCGATGCAGCAGCGCAGAGTGCGGCGCAGAAGATCGTGAGCTGACGGAGACCGAACATGGTCAGAGTGTAGAGGTATTGGCTGACAATGGGGGTGGCGTCGCTCGGAGTTTGGCGTTGGAGGTGGATTGGGAAGTGAGACTGGATGAGGTCGATGACAGGCCGGACAGCTAGACTCAGGGTACCCTTCGCTGATGGGGGGACAAGCATCGCAGTAGTTTTGATCGTGATGGCGGGCTGACATCGAAGTGTTTACTCGCGCAAATTGTCCCCAGCTGAGCCTGCTACGTCAGACGGTGGGATCCCACGTGAGTTGGAAGTCGATTTTATTGGAGAAGTGCCTCCTGCCTCAAGTAGAGAGTTGACAGATCGTCTCTGGTCTCTACCGGATGTGGATCCCGCTCCTCATTCTCCCGTGGAACTCAGATTCCACATCGGAACGCCGTGTGCCTCCTGGGCTGACTGTCTCCACCGATCCACGTCGTGTGGGGCCATCTGATCTGTGGTATGGAGAGCCACACCACTCGGGATTTGAATCCCGCATCCTGCAATATAGCAGACGGTGATCGGTTTCGATCGTGGAACTCATGGTGACTCCTGGAGCGGACACACACTTCCCATCTTGGTCATGCAGCTGATGATCTGCTTCCTCCAGCAGCCACTCAGTCAGATGACACGATCAAGTACGGCCGATGGGATATCATCGGATCCACTGCCACGGTAAAGGACTCGTCCAACGCAGCCATCACTTCGATCCATCCACTTCCAGCATGCAGCTCTCCATGGTTCCCTGCAGGGCAAGCAAAAGATCTCCAACAACAACTACAGGGTGACTTACATGCTCATTTCCAATTCGCACTACCAGCTTCCCCAACCGAAGACAACTCACTCAACGCAAACCGCCGCCTTCACGATGCACTCCGTCAAGACCATCATGCTGCTCCTTGCTGTCCTCGCGGCTTCCATGTCGACTAGCACCACGTCGGGAACTGATATCCCAACGCGACACTTGCGCGTCCAGCACAACGGAGAAGACCACAGCCAGTCAGCCTCAGCGACCATCACGGCTAACGAGGCGTTGCAAGCTGCTGTCCGGCCGACCTTCACCTCGACTCCAACCACAGGAGGAGCGAGCACGGTTCCCACGGCTGTCAGTGCCACCCCCGGCGCGGCCTTCAACAACATCCAGGTCACCCCTGGCTCCATTGGCACCAGCGTGGTCGTCACGGCAGGCTCAGTCCCTAGTCTTGCAACTGGATCCTCTCCAGTCTCTGTCTTGGCTTCCGCGCCAGTCTCCACCGTGGCAACTGCTACTGGTGCCGCTCCTGCGGCTGCGGCTACCACCCCGAGCTCCGTAGGCCTGACCTTTGGTAGTCTAAACCCAATTACGATGGCAGCCACGCTCGCCCACGAAGTCCACGGCATGATCTTGGGCCACACGAACACGCTGCCCAGCTCGTACATGCAGAGCCACCCAGGCGCGAGCGGCCACCACTAGCGAGAAGAGACGCGTCGAGAGCTCGGACGTGACGTCGCGACGCTTCGCAAATTGATGTAGCAGCATCATGCCTCGAGTAACTGAGTACGAATAGATCGCCTTCTTGCTTGCTTCGTGAGATCATCCTCAAGGAGAGAGAGTCGGAGCGTCTTGTTCTCTGCGTAGACTTCGCTTTCACGATGAAGGCAACCGCGATGTTTCCTTGTATGAACCATTGAAGTGGATCACGCCCTGGTGTCGAATGAGTAGCCTCGGCATCTCTTCGGCACTCTCAAATCGCCCCGTTTGTATCGATTCTCCCGCACCCGACCCTTCCTTGGGTTTTACACGTCGGGGATCTCTTGAGG
>JAADXI010000910.1:0-13243 GCA_023337615.1 Pythium brachiatum | reverse complement strand
TGCAAAATCAAGGTATCGGAAACTCGATCAGAATCCTTTTATACTCGTTTTTCATCCTAAATAGTTTATCACTCGATTTCCATCCGAAAACGACCGATACTCGCTTTGCATCCGAAATCTACTCGAAAGTAAGCTTTTCTCCAAACGTCGCACCCTTGAAGTTGACTTGGTTGGAAATCCAGAAGCTCTGCGCCGCATCAAAGTCCTTGCCCGTCGCTCCCATCGCCTCCTGCGCCACGAGTCCCATCAGTTCGTTCTGGGAGTTCATCGCGTGCTTCTCAAGCTGGTTCACAAGTGACGCGATCTTGGCGCCGCGGGTCTCATAGTCAGCCTCCTGAACCACGTTGATTGCTTCCTGGATGCCGGCTTTCATCGTGACGATGAGGTTGACCGCGCCTTGCTGGCGAAGTGTTCGGTGGGCGCCAGGGTGGACGCTCGGCATGGCCGAGGCATCTGAGACGGCAACAGCAGCAGCGACGGTGAGCGCGAGAGAGCATTTGGAGAGCACCATCAGGGAGGGGGGGTCTCGGACTGGGTCTTGGGGGCCGAGCAATTTGGAAAGTGATCCTCGCTCTCATTCGAGAGCGTACTGTAGAAGCTGCCAGGCGAGGAGATCCGATCTATTAGGTGAGGTAAGCGCATGTAAGCGATCACAGCGTTTTCGTTTTTTGTTGAGGAGGGCTTGTCGTTTTCAACGCATGGTACGATGAAGCCAGAGGATTCTGGTCATCGAGTCTGGTGTATTTGAGCTACAAGATCAACACATAACCTTCATGATTTGGGTATAATTTGCTCGTCTCCTCCGGAACATCTAAATCTTACGCTTACTTTACACTATCGATATCCTTGCACAATCGGTACTAATGTGAAGATGAAGTAGATGGCTCATTCCTGACACCTGGATCTTGAAAGATCGTAGACGTCGCGGCTATGTATGATATGATGGATCTGCTCGGCAGATGGCTAAGTGCCAATTCAAGTTGCCCCAAACAGTGTCCGACAGTGTGTCGAGCGAGCCCAGACGAAAAGCGGGGGTGCTACTTGGTGCTCACAGTGACCGCGTTCTCAGATTCATTGGTTCACTCAAGACCTGAACACGGAAAAGACACGAGCGCAACATTCAACGTTGTGTTGAACATGCTCCAGACCTGGGCTCGGCCGCTGAGCCCCTCGCAGGTCCTGGCAGCATGTTCAACACGACGTTGAATGTTGCGGTGTGGGCCAAACGCCAGGTGCTGTCGGAGGCTGCATGTCCGTCCAGCGTGAGCGGCAATCTACCGCTCTCACTGCCCACAGTCGGCTCCAGGGACAAGGTTCAATCCATCTTTACTGGCCAGTCACTGACTGGCAGTCAGCATAGGTGTTGAGCTTCCTCGAGACTGCCTGATGTAAGCTTATGCTCGACATCAACGCAAGTCGGAGCGGCAGCATCGCCACCGACAGTGCGCCAGTGCACGGAGACTGCACAGATCCGCTACCCATAAGACTTATATCAGCATTACCGGTATTCGTGGTCCGTCGCACTCTAAGAATTGGCTTGGACAGTACCGGTATCAGAGACGATCTATGGCAACGGCACGGACTGCGCGTTCTTGAAGACGTTGAGCGGGTCGTAGAGCTTCTTGACTTGCTTCAAGCGCTCGAAGTTCTCTTTGCCCCAGTATGCCTCGCCGTAGTTGGCGCCGATCTCGAGGTCGCAGTAGTTCTGGTACGAGTGGCCGTTCATGTACGGCGCGATCGCGGCCGCAAAGCCACGGATCCACTGGCGACCGACCGAGTCCACCGACTCGCCCTTCTGTGCGTTCACGTACAGTTGAACAGAGAACGCTGCGTCACGGCCCGCCCAAGGAGTGTAGGAGACTGGGCGCGACGAGAAAACACCACCGAGGGCTTCGAACTGGATCCAGTTGTAGTCACGAGGTGCCTTGTTGAGCTGGTCAATGACGACGCGGATGCCTTCATCGGAGAGCTTGGCCGATGCGTACGCCGACTTGAGCTTGGCGTAGCCCTTGGAGTTACTCCCTGGGTGGGTGACTGTGTCGAGTGCACCGAGATTGGAGCAGCTATCTCCCCACATGAACGCCTTTGTCTCGAGCGCGTTACACTTGTCCGTGCGCACGTCGTACTTAATCCCTCCGAACGACAGCACGCCCGACTTCTCCAGCATATCGCTGAGCTCCCACAATGGACCAAGGAACTGGCCGCGGAACGTCGTGCCGTCGCGATCCACGTTCACCTGCGTCGTCATGCGTGGGTCGGCAGTTGGGAAGTAGTCCATCCACGCGCGAATGAACTTGGCGGTGATGGTGTTGTCGTAGTAGATAGTGAACATCGTGGACACGCCGATCTTGTGGGCCCTGATACGGAACTCGGTCACGATACCGTACGAGCCAGCACCACCGCCACGCAGCGCCCAGAAGAGGTCCGAGTTCTGGGTCTCCGTGGCGTCCACGATCGCTCCACTAGATAGTACAACACGCAGACCCACCACCATATCGGCCGCCATACCGTACTGACGCGCGACCATACCGTAGCCGCCACCGGAGACGTGGCCGCCAATGCCCACCCCGGGACACGTACCAGCATTGAAGTTGTAGCCACCCTGGGCAAACAGCGTCTTGTACACGTTGCCCAGACGCGCGCCACCTTGCACACTAAAGATCGCCGTCTGGGAGGCCGAGTCTTCCGAGAGTCGTGTGATGGCGTTCATGCTCGCGAGGTCGATCACCAGCGAGCCGTCCATCGACGAAAGCACCTCGTATGAGTGGCCACCACCACGTGGCACGGGGCTCAAGCCATTGCGGACAGCACAGTTGACGGCGCTCACGACATCGCTTTCTGTTTGCGCGAAGAACACAGCGGCCGGGCGTCGATCGATACGCGAGTTCACACCCGTCGCGAAGTCCACGTACCCCGAGGACGACGGCGTGAAGTAGATGTCGGTTGTCAGCGACCGATTCTGCGAGAGGCAGTTCTCGAACGGCGAGAGCGACACGTCCTGGAGCGAGCGCAGTCCGTGCTTGTGCTTGAACGCGAGGAACGACGGCGACGACGAGCCCGTGGCGAAGGCACTGCCCGCATCCAGCGCAGTGGTCACGCT
Source organism: Pythium brachiatum (assembly GCA_023337615.1). Lineage (NCBI taxonomy): Eukaryota > Oomycota > Peronosporomycetes > Pythiales > Pythiaceae > Pythium > Pythium brachiatum. The sequence goes on along the minus strand of JAADXI010000910.1, from coordinate 10,143 downwards.
GGCCAGTGCCGCCAGCAACGCAGCGGCGATCGCAGTCGCTGCCTTCATGACAGAGTTGAGAGGCTAGGCGTGAGACGAAACCTAGAGGCAAATACCGGAATGGCCAGCCACCACAACCACAGGTGGCAGTCAGGAAGACACGGCGTGACGCCCTCTGGACTCCAGAGTCTGGAGTTCGCTTGACATCGATGTTGGATACTGGGTGGCAGTACGCGGGTGTGTAATCGTTCGCGTTGCATTGCACTTGCAGCACACACACGGGGCTGTCCAGTTGGTGGCTTTGCATCAGCATGCCGGCCTTTCTCTGCTGATCAAATTATTCGCGCTGACTGACTAGCACCTTCATCAGTTGATATTCGGTTAATTTAGTTAGTACTGTATGTGTCTTCAGTCGTTTTTCATCCGATTTCATGATCTTGAAATTCGATATTTTGTGAGTTGCTCTGACGCTGTAGGCAGTGTCCACTCTGTCAGTGCTGACTCCAGTGGCCTAATCTAGTCGTATACGCTGTGGACCACATCAGTTCGCCCTACATTAGTACCTCTATGGGTGTGAGCTGGTCGAGGAGGACACGTGCAAAATTGAAAGCTCGACGAAAATGGTGAGCTAGCGGCGCCGAGGAAGGCGCGTGTGCTACTTGTAAACATGCGCGGTACTAACTGAACTATGTGTATGTACCGTTAGGGTGCTTCTGATAAGCTTGTGGGGTCGGTGCTGCTGCTGATCAGCATCGTTGTCTACGTGTACTACACGGCGTGGGTCATCCTGACGGTGCGTTCTCCTTCACGAGCTATCTCCACTGCGTTGCGATGGCGCTTACTGATCCGTGTATGACCGTATGATTGCAGCCCTTCATTGAGAAGGATCACCCAGTGCAGCGATTCTTCCTCCCGTACCACTACGCCATCGCCATTCCTGCGGCTCTCATCGTCCTGCTCTTCGCCGGTGCCGCGTCGTTCATTGGCCTCGTCATGATCCGCTCCAAGAGCAAGAAGAAGGCGGACTAGGACTGCAATGGATCCTAGTCACTGCGCGTAAATGGATGAGAAGTAGGCCGCTCTAGAGACATAATTATATAACCCTGAGCGTGAAAACCCACATAGTCAGCTTTGGTCAATGGTAGCCATGCGGCAGCCATCCCCACGCATTCTAGCCGCGGGCATAGTACACAGATAAATGCCAACGAAGAATGACTTGAATTTGGGATATCATAGCCTCGCGTCTTTCTCATGTTGTCTTCACGTCGCCCGCTTGGGCTGAACAGCGTTCGTTTGCAGCGTACGCAAGAAAATCCTTGTGAGCTTGCCTTGAGACGGTGTTGCTTGTTTCGTCGGTAGATCCTTCTTGCAGCAAATGCTAGTCGCGCATGCCAAACTTCCGTTCCTTCGCTATAAACCAAGTCGCATCAGTGCGTTTCACTTCGGCATCCGCATACAGTCAAACAAGTCTTGCTTCTAACCTTTTCGGATAATCGCCGCAGCCTGTCCCCGAGGACCTCCACCACCACCTTGACCGAGCGCAGGTATTGAGCCTCTGTGTTTCTTCCATAGCTTGACTCTCTTGAACATCGGCGCATGCTTTAACGTACACCCACAGACACTCCAGGTTAAGGAACCAACTCCACCACACTCCAATCGTTTTCGTCCACCACAATCCAGCAGAGCCGCCACGCTATGAAAAGTATAGCAGCTCTAACTGCTGCAGTTTCAGTCCCATCAGCATTCACGTAGAAAGGATATATATCAGGGAAGACGATGAACAGGATCTGGCTGCCGCGGAGGTAGATCTGCTCGACCTGCGTGGTCTTGCCGTTGATGTCGGTGCGCACGGCGTCCTTCATGACGCAGTTCATGTTGTCCTCGGTCTCGTCCAGGTACCCACGGTACGTCTCGCCCGTCCGCATCTCGATCGTCACGATCGTGCCTTCGCCATCGTGCATCAGGATCGTCGGGATGCCCACGCCGCGCTTGCCGGTGACCGCCATTGCTGTCTGGGTGTCTGTGCCTTTCTTGCCTTCCCAATGGATCGAGTCCTATCCGTTAAAGTACGATTATCCGCATTAAGTACGATATCACTTTGCGGGGAGACGAGTATTCTCCAGGTAAGTGCGAAATGACTCATTGATGAGGAGAGCTCATGCGTGAAGCTCATGCACCCCCACGACACGTGCGCATTGAGAAAGGACGTTTTGTGCAATGATAGAATACAAAGAGAGAGGTGTTTGCTGAGTGCACGAGAGGAATGCTCTTTCCGCTCTATTAGTACATGCTTCGTTGCGTTAACTGACAAAGCCGAAGGGCAAGAGTAGCGACCCAAGCCACCGGCGCAAGACAGACGACACGAGCGAAGCAGGCGCGGTCGAAGATCTAACGGTACGACTTCTGGAAACGAGCGCGCGCGCTCTTACCACCGAACTTCTTCGCCTCACAACGACGTGGGTCGGCGACGAGGAGGGTACGGTCGTAGGCGAGGAGGATGTCCTTGATCTCCTTCTTCGAGGCCTCATCGACGTCTGTAAAGGGGGAGCACAGCCCAGTCAGTACTCATACAGGTTGCGTTGAAAATCATGGCGTGGTGAACGTACACTTCTGGTAGTAGGCGACGAGCGACTTGGCGATAGCCTGACGGATCGCGTAGATCTGAGCGGTGTGACCACCACCACGCACGCGGATACGGATGTCAACCTGTGGTAATCGGCAAATGCAGAGGAAGCATCATAAATCGTTAGGGTGAGTGGGCGGGTGATTGCAAGCTCGTTGCGACAGCATGATATTCACACGACGGTGAATAGAGCATGCACACAGATGGGGGGTTGGTGCAGTTGCTTCACAATGCGTTTGGGTGTGGGGAGAGTGGGGGTTGTGATGATCCAGCCCATAGCGAACGCTAGTAGTGCTATCCACGACATTCTCAGTCCGGAAAGGAGCCTCAAATACGCAGACAACACCACCGCACTGCTGCTTCACGACGCGTTGTCAGGGGGAGGAAGACGCGCGTCGGAAGCGGTGGGGAATGGCGGATCACAATTCGGAGCCGTCGGTGGATACCATGCTGTACGCGAGGCGAGCGGAGAGGAAGACAAGTTCATCGTACGTTGGCGAAACGCTGGGCGCCGAGGAGGAGCACAGGCTCGTAGGTCTTGACGCGGAGGATCTCCGGCTCGACGAGCTCGATCGGGGTACCGTTGATCTTGATCAGACCGTTACCGCGCTTGCAGTAAGCGACGGCGGTGGCGTTCTTCTTGCGGCCAAAGACCTGGACAGACTCGACTGGGCTAGCCATTGTTCCTTCGTGCGAAAATGAGCAATAGATGGCGGCAGGTTGTTTCGGCTCACACGAGATCTCCACAACCAAGAGCTCCTTCGACTACCAACCAATCCCGCCAGGAGGTAAGTTACGGGTGAGACTGAAATATTCGCTCTTTGTGACGGTCACAAATGCGTACTTTACGAGACCACTGGATCAAGTCTGGCAGGAAGAAGGCGAATATTACCGAAAGATAACGATTGGTCTCTACCGCAGAAAGCGATGACAAGGTTATGATCAACTTGGACAGGTTTTCAGGAGCATTGGTTCTCGAAAGGCAACAAGGACGAGCACGAAGAGCTTATCGAAGCAGTCCAAGCAAGCGGCCTCCACGACCATCCTCCCTGCACCTACACAGCCACCATGCGCCCGTTGACCGACGAAGAACTGAAGACGGTGTTCGAGAAGCTGAGCAAGTAGTACGTACCGCGAAAACGCGATCGAAAACGCTTGAAAATGGCCCGCTAACAAGGCATTTTGTGTGGATTTAGCATCGGCCGAAATGTGCAGCACTTGGTGACGCGTCCAGATGAGAAGTACTGCTTCCGTCTCCACGGCAACGTCGTGTACTACTGCAGTGAGAAGCTCATGCGTCAGTCCACGAACGTCGGCTCAGACGAGCTCATCAGCCTCGGCACTGCCGTGGGCAAGCTCACCAAGACCAAGAAGTTCCACCTGCGCATCACATTCCTGGACTACCTGGCCCAGTACGCCAAGGTAAATTCCCCTCCTATCTGCCCCTTTCATTCAATCGCATCATTGCTGATCATGTGTGTTTGCTTCATCACAGTACAAGGTGTGGATCAAGCCGAACTCGGAGATGTCGTTCCTGTACGGCAACCACGTCGTCAAGTCGGGTCTCGGCCGTATCACGGAGGGCACGCCACAGTACGCTGGTGTGGTCGTGTACAGCATGAACGATATCCCACTCGGTTTCGGTATCGCCGCGCAGGCAACAGAGCTCTGCAAGGACCTGGACCCAACGGCCTACGTCGTGCTCCACCAAGCCGATATCGGCGAGTACCTGCGTGTGGAAGACGAGATGTTCTAAGCACCTTCCCTCCCATCGACGACTCTCCCGAACAAACCAAAACACGAATCGCCATCCAAGAAGCGAAAGCCTTTCGATGCTCCGGTGCTTTTCCAGTGTGTGCATGAATGAATTATAATAGACTTTATGTGGCCAAAATTCTATTGGTGTTGATCCCATTTATTGACTGCTACAGCGGTCAGTTCTCTAGCAAAAACGCTGTCAGCGAGCGGTGGAGCTGCTCGTACGACGCGAAGATGATGGCGCCAGTGGGGATCACCTTCAGAAGGTTGGGTGCGAGGCCCTTGAACAGACCAGCGTAGCCTTCGTTCCTGGAGGCATGCAACACACACGTGGATTAATCAACTGCGGAGCGCCCCTAGAGAGCCCAGCGATGGAGTACTTACCGAATGATCTTTGTCGTACAATCCCACGTCCCTGAGTAGTGCGAGGCCGCGACTCCTCCTTGTTGCAGACGCGCCTTGATCACTTGGTACGGATACGTGGCAGTCGAAGCAAACGCCTGAGCCACAGCACCCATCGCCAGCGTCGGAATGATGTCCATCTGTGGTCCGAAATGGCGTTGGTATGACGCCTTGATCGACTCGTAGGCCACAAACTAAATACAAGGCGAGAATGAGAAGACTGATAGCATGTGAGGGTCAATGATACGCGTGAATACCTTGAAAGCGCCGTGCGTTGTGAGGAAGAACGCTGGCACGACGCCCTTGTACAAAGCTGTCACTCCTTCTTCGGCGACGATGCGACGGAATGCATCTAAAATACATCACAATGCAGTTAGTCCGATTGTCCAGCCAACTTCCATGGTGCATACACTTCAAGCATATACGCGTGATGCTTCTGTAGGGCAGATTCTTGGCGGCCTTGGCCGCAGCGTCTTTCGTGCCGGCGGTGCTTTCGATGCCCACGCGCGACTGGACTTGCATGCGGATCTTGATGAGCCAGATCGGGTTCGTGATCGGCACGCAGATCATGCCAGCCTCCAAGCCCGAAAAGAAGTACTGCCACGAGCTCTGGATCAGACCGTCGTCGGCCATCCGTGCGTACCGTTCCTTCGCGTTCTGGTAAAAGTACATGTACAACCCCCACGACAGCGCCGAGCCGTACAGCGCAGGACTCATACCACGGAACAGTGAGCGCACGCCTTCCTCCGCGACGATCGTGCGGAACGCGTGGCCCAGCGACCGGTACGCGCGCGCCGACTTCTCGTGCACTTGGTACCGCACTTTGACGAGGTCCAGCGGGTACAGCAGCGCCGTGGAGATCGCGCCAGCGCCGAGCCCCGAAGCTGACTGGATAACGCTGCGCCACTGGTCATCATTCAGCAAGTCCCGCATTGTGCGTCGCTCTGGAAGACTGCGGAATGGCCACGTAATCCGCCGAGCAGCTCCCGCCAATGCTGGTCTTCCGGAGGTTTCTTCACGGAGTCGCATCATCCAAATGACGTTGCGTTCTTGTATAGAGTGGTCCATTGACTCTGTAATAGATCACCTGTATTGATGAGTATTCATTATCACAGGTTTGTTGGTGTTGAAGCACATGAACGACGGCAAAATCAAAGGGAAACATGGAGATGAAGGCGGCGACGGCGGGCTTCATGCCGAAGCTTCAGCGCAAGCGAGGCGGCGATAGACGAGCGGACTTCATTAGCGGCAATCTCGAGCTGCTGGGCTTCGGAAATGCGCGAGACGCGCTCATTCAGACGGTCAAGGAGCTCTTAGAGAACGGTGCGAACTTTGGGCATGTTGAACTGGGCCAACACAATCTCATGGGAATACTGCAGCTCTGGACGCGATAATAACGGCGCCATCCGATGGAGGCGACTCACATACGCTGTTTGATGAGCCTGCGATGGAGATGCTTCGCGTGCACGTGCAGTGGGATCCTACAACGCATTTGATCGACGTGCTGTGTGCGGATACGGGCACGGGCATACACGCCCACGAGATCCGGCAGCTCTGTTGCGGAGTATTTGAGACGAGCAAGGCGAATTCCAGCACGAAGACTGGTGCTGTCAGCTGTGGCAAGTATGGTACGTTCCCCTGAGCAGCCTGGTAGCGTCTATTCCTGAAGACTCGCTCTTCTCACCTCATTGTTTCCGTGGCTCAGGACTAGGATTGAAGGCTGCGACGTTGTACAGTCAGCAGCACAGTCCAGACGCTGCCTTGAAGATCGTCACCACGTCTCGTTCGAGCGAGATTCTCTACATCGAGCTTCGTCTCGATCCGGAGTCCGAAGAGCCGGCAGTCGTGCAGCACGTCGAGAGCTTCTCCGTGGATGAAGAGCACCGCCAGTTCTCCGGTACTGAGATGCGCATCTCCATCCCAGCTCCACAGAGCACAGTAGACGTGGAATTCGCAGTCGATACGCTGGCCGTGTACGTGCAGAGCCTTCGATACACGCTGCCTGCGTCCGTTGGCGTGGACTTCGCGTTGGAAATTGGGGAAACAGCCATCGACTTGTGTTGGAATCCAGGTGAAGAGCCGATCGATCGATTCTCATCGGATTTTCACACGCTCCCAGATGATCTGGTCTATTCAACTCGCGAGAACAAGGGTTTCAACACCAACTGCATGGCTCTGTTCCATTGTGACGACGTCGGAGGCGAAGATACAGATGCCAACCGCATGATGAGTCCTCGGGACATTGAGATCACGGTGCTTCGCTACGCCAACCACGTGCCTCTCGTCAACGCAGACGATTTCTTCTTGTGCGCTCTCACCAAGGGTGTGCTCTCCAACCGTATCTGGAAGAAACTTGGCTACCAATGTCACCGCACTGCGTCGCATCTCGTCAATCAGCTTGTGGCCTCGCCCGTCCAAACGCGGCGCAACCCATCCACTGAGCCAGCTCCATCGGCACGTCTGATCATCGCTATCGACGTGAGCTGTGATGTCAATGGAAGCAACACGAGCATCAAGTACGCCAACCTCAAGAAGACCTCGTTAGACAAGAGCTACCTGAGTGACGTGCAGATCGTCTGCCGCAGTATCCTGGATCAGCTCCACAAACGCGGCAAGATCGTCACGCCCACACAAAGCCGAGACGAAGAAGTTATCTTGGACTACGCGCCACTCGTCACCAACGCTGCTGTGAGTATCCTCCAGCGATCCAAAGGCATCTCCAGCTCCCACGACGATGGTCATCTCACCTCCATTACTGCGTCTCTTCAAGATCTACTGATTCAAGCCCTCGCACACGAGAGATGAACTGGATGCACTCCACTAAGTACGACTACAGTCTCAGTCGTATCGCATTAGAGAGGAAGGTATCATATACTGCAGGTCGCGCGCATCGTTGGTGCTCCATCACACAAATTCGCCCTGGAAGCACGAACCCCACGGAAGAGCATCAACGCAACGAGACAAGAAGACATGTCGGCCATCGGAGCACTGCGTCAACTGGAGAAGGAGAAGGCCAAGGGTGGTGCCGACAACGGCGGTCTCAAGGTGTGTACTTTCTCAGTATTGTCTTATATCTAGTCCATCGAACGAAGAGCTCATGCGCGTTTGGGAATCATTGTGTTTGCTGTGCTTGTCGGATCATAGGCGCTGTTCACGAACTTGCCGTCGCGCATCATCGAGTCGAAGCCAATGAAGGCGACGGTCGCGTTTGCCAAGGGATCGTGGGTCACGTCGTCGCGATGGATCTGGATCTTCTCGACCACCATGCTCATCACGCTCGTGCCACTGAGCATTGAGCTGCTGCGTGAGGAGCAGACGAACGAAGTTGTGAAGGAGCTGCTGGGCAAGGGCTTCACGTACAACCAGATCCAGGGCATGGGCTACTCGGTGTCGCCGCCGCAGAGCACGCTATCGGGCGAGGCGCAGTAAGAAGAGCGGCTTGTTCTTGCGAATCATCGATTTAGTAGTCAGTGCCTCCCATCAAAAATGGGAGCGCCTGCATTGACCGCACGTCGGGCTAGACTTGCAGCTCGTTTTGCGCGGCAGTGTGGGTGAGGAATAGAAGGTATTTGTATTTTGACTTGGCTCGGTTGTCTTGAGATCGTTGTGTGTGTGTACTGTAGCATCCCGGGACGATACTGTCGCGCAATCATTTCTCGACGACGTAGATCGGTCGCTTGAAGCCCTTGGACGACGTCTGGCACACTTGTAGGAACGTACACGACCTGAAGCCGACGCTGTCCGTGAGAAACGCAGGGAAGTCCTTGGGACGCAGTTGGATCGCGCCGTAGTTGGCGATCGTTACATCCGACGTGAACTTGCGCTTGTGGTACGACTTCCACGGCTGTGGCTCGAGGATCAAGCGTCCGCCCGGCGCTAGCAGCTCGTAGAAGTTGCGGAAGACCTGCTTGAGCCCATCGTCGCCGTGGAACAAGTGGATCCACTTGGTCACACTGAAGCTGTCGTCAACAACAGTGAAACACGATATCAGAACACGCCCACGTGTGAGTTCCATCATAGGACAACTGCGGAAACGTACCACGTGATAAAGTCGTAGTCCTTGCCGGCGTGGTTGTCCTTCGCGACATCCTCACGTTTGAACACCACGTTGTATGGGAAAGATGTCCTTTACATACACACAAACACCACTCTATTGTCAGCAACCACGTCCTCACTCACGACCAAGCAATAGAGAACGTACGAGATCGCTGCCTTGCCCAGCGCCTTGGGGATCTTGTCTTTCGCTGGTTGTGGCGGCTTCCACAGTCGAAACGACAGCGGCATCTCCTCCCCAAAAGACTTCGCTGCTGCAGCTGCACCACTTGTCTCTGTCGTACGCTTCTCGTTCTTTTCTGGCTGGTTATCTGCCGCTTCGGTCGCGTCTTGGGGTGAGATAGGTGGCTTTTCGTCTTCTGCCACAATTTTCGCTGACACTGGGGCGTCGCCACCAGTCGACTCGGTCGTAATAGCGTGGAATGCGTCTTCCACTTGCTGCTTTTGCATAATCTCTTTCAAATTCCCACGCGCCTCGGCAATCAACTGCGGATCCACGTCGACGCCCATCAGATACGACGGTGTGAACGCCTTCGCTGTAACAAGCACACACGCACACGTAGCAACAGTTTCAGCGACAAGCCCAATACCAAACACACACATATTCTCCACGTACCGATTGCGATGGTCAGATTGCCGGCGTTGCAGCCGACGTCAAGACCGCGCTTGCCGGCGAACCACTCGCGCTCCAACACCGACAGCCTCGGGTCGGTCTCAGCTCCCACAGTCTCATGCTGCCGGCCAAGACGGTAATTGTAGTAACTGAGCCACATCATAGAAATCATCAGCATCAATTGGATACACGGATGGATCGCTTACAGCAAGGTCGCTTTGCCACGCTGCCGTTCACGCGCTCACCTGCGGAAGTTGCCGACGCGGTGCTGCTTGGGCACCTTCTTGTGGCCACGGCGCTTCTTCACGCCAACCGCTGTGACTGCAGCTGCTGAAACGGAAGCATGATCCTCTGGGGCTGATCTGTCCGGTGTCAGATCACTCGATGGACGCTTCACGCGCGTGGAAGACGAGGTCGACGGCGCGGACGACATCTTCGGCGCGGATGTTCGATGTTGCTGGGCTCGTTCACTCTGAAGAATGGTTTGATTGGCCATAAAAGGTAATGAGTCCCCCACTTCAATGCCAGAGAGGACACTATAAAAAACACTTGGCTATTGTGGATTCGGTCGGAATGTCCAGTTTTGGCGCCATTGCAGCTGTCAAGCCAGAACCTATCCAACGCTTTTGATTAGCTGAAATTGGACATGTCCTGGAATTTGGAGCCCGGATCCTGGAACTGTTCTCGGATAAGCGATTTTAAGCCAATCAAAAGA
>JAADXI010000909.1:0-13247 GCA_023337615.1 Pythium brachiatum | reverse complement strand
TCATACTTACACTGCTAAGTGTAGCAAAGCAAGCTGCAGTGAAGCCCACACCTCATTATTCATCGTACGGAGCTGATGCGGTGCCCGTGGCAATTACGGGTTTGACAGGAAGCGCAACTCCTAGTATTGGCGGTCATACGTTCCCGTCTACACGGCATGCATAGCGGCAAGTGTTCCGATACACAGAAGCGAAGCCACACCACCACGTGTCGACATGGCAAGCGACGCCTTTGGTGTTGGTGTTGTCGGGGAGGGCACTGTGGTCGGGTTCTTGGTGTTCACACTAGCGTCAGCGTCAGCTTGCGGCTCCGCGATAGCACTGCTGGATTCATCGCGGCTTCCATCAGCCGTGGCGTTAGCCGTGGTTGGGACTGGAGACGGAGTCTCTGTCGTTGGCTCTGGCGTGGCTGGTGAGGTCGTGGTGGGAGGAGGCGTAGGCGACGCAGTTGTCGGCTCTGGGGTCGTTGTCACTGGAGCTGGAGGTTTGGTCGTCGTGACTGGAGCCGGGGGCTTGGTGGTCACTGGCGGGCTCGTCGTCGATACCGCAGTGCCACGCGCTTCGGCGATGAGCGCTGCCAGCTCGGCTTTCAGTGCCGGGTACGCTGTCACATCGCTGTACTCCGAGAGACACATGGTGACAAAACTTGGCCCTCCGTAACTGACCAGCTCGGTGACTCTAGTCGGGTAGTTGAGTTCACAGACTTTGGATTCAATGTCGTAGAACTTGACGAAGGTCTTGAACGACGCACCGCACGCGCCCGCGAGACACAGGCGCCGCAGCGTCGCCTCGCTTTCGATGGCTGGGTAGGGCGCCGTGTAGCCAGCGAATGTAGCGCCGCACGCGTTCAGCTGCGGCAGTGCGGCTTGGAACGCGGCGACCGTCGCGCCATCACACGCCACCCGCCCACATAACGCGCCGTAGCCGCACGGACCGGCAGCTACGAGCGACGCCCCAGTGGTCAGCACCACCAGCGTCGGGAGGAAGTGCACCATCGTGATCGAGCAGAGAGATTTTGAAGTGACATGGTCCAATGAAGCACCACACGCTGACCAGTGCTCGACCAGTTGGAAAGCTCAGTCAGCAGTGCTGAACCCATAAAATTAGAGTAACGTTATGTTGGGTGCACTGGGTGACTTGATGCTTGTACCTATGTTCTGAAGATTCGCCAGCGTGCTGAAACTGGTATAGAGCCGGGTTTCTGTCAACTGCATCCAATAATGCGGTCATTACAAACTGCAAGTGTGGATGGGCTCGACTACACTGTACTGTATTGTCTTTCAGCGGCCAGCTCTTCTCGAGACCGACACGGCACTCAGCGCCGTCCATTTCTTAAGCTTCACGCAGCTACCGGTACTTCTTCCTTCCAATCAGCTACAGCAATGACTCGCTTCCTCGCTCCACTGCTTGCTCTGGCTGCGAGCGTTCCACTGGCAAGCGCCAGTCCGTGCGGCTACGGAGCGGACTGCGGACGGCCCAAGTGCGATGGCGCAACCACCAGCGCATTCCAAGCTGTGTTGCCGGTGATCAAGGCGTGTGAAGATGAGTTTGAGCCGTACCGCATGACGTGGCCCCAGGATAACGAGGCGGCGCTGCGTGCTGCGTGTCTCGGTGGCGTTTGTGGCGCGTCGTTCGACACACTGGTCAAGTGGTACGACATCGAGCGCAACGTGTGTGAGCTCAACATGCCGAAGGTGTACTCGAACGCCATCATGTACATCAGCAACGGCTACGGGGTGATCTGTATCGGTGGCAGCACCACAGTCGAAGCGTTCCCAGCAGTCAAGGCGGAGTTGGCTGCACGCATTGCGAAAGCGCGTGGTGTCAAGGACGCGACGACAGCGACGCCATCGACGACGACTCCCTCCCCTACGACCAAGGCGCTATCTCCATCCACAACGTCGCCTGCTCCAACGACGTCGTCTCCAACGCCAACACCAACACCGACGACGACCCCAACTAAGACGCCAACGCCGACGAACGTGGCTACTGCTGCTCCTGCTGAGACGGCAAGTGGATCCGATACAAATGAGACCGATGCAAGCAGAGTGGATGAGCAGGCCGTCGCAGAGCCAACGGCTAGCAGCAAGCCGAGTGCTGTGCCCACTCCTACGACTGCTGCCACGCCGAAAGCGTCGCAGGCCACCAAGACGATGGTGTCTGTCCTCGCTGTTGTCGCGAGCGTTGTTGCGCTCTCGTGCTAACACATCCAAATAGAGTCAATGTGAGCTTTTTTGAAGCGATTCGATGTAGGTTGCATTACATAACAGTGGACAGTTCGTCGTGGTGGTCGGCATACTGCCAGCATTGGGGGTTCTCTCTCTCTTTCCACCCAACAAACGATCCAATGGATCAGCTTCCAGTGTGCTGCAGTGCTGGTGTAATTACACAACTTCATGGCTCAATATATTTCCAAACTCAAGTCCTTTGGCAACCATAAGTATTGTTGTGAAGCTCCATCCGCAGCAGGGAGCTGGTGTATCCATAGTGTCCGTTGGACCTACGGCATTGTCTGGAAGATCTGGCAGCGGCCAGGCGACTCACCATTATTGTAATCACGGTCACGCCACCATGGACACAGTCTGGATTGCTGCGAGTGCTACAACACACAGAAGGGAAGCTGCCGCATCACGTGTCGACGTGGCAAGCGACTTCTTTGGTGTTGACGGCGACGGTACCGCGGCCGAGCTGTTGGTGTTCATACTGGTGGCTTGAGGCTGCACGATAGTACTGCTGGAACCATCACGGCTACCGTCAGCCGTGGCATTCGACGTGCTTGGCACTGGAGTCGCTGTCGCTGGTGCTGGTGTAGCTGGCGAAGTTGGAGTAGTTGTAGGAGTAGTAGGAGTAGGCGACCGAGTCGTCGGCTCTGGTGTCGTCGTGACTGGAGCCGGAGGGGTCGTTGTGGCTGGAGCTGGGGGCTTGGTCGTCACAGACGGACTCGTAGTCGACGCTGCGGTGCCGCGTGCTTCGGCCACGAGCTCCGTCAGCTCGGCATTCAGCGTTGGGTACGCTGCCACGTGAAATCTCCCCGGCAGACACATCCCGAGGAAATCATTCAGTCCCATGTAGACCAAATCGGTGACTCGCGTCGGGTAGTTGAGCTCACAGACGTTGGCTTCAATGTCGTAGAACTTGACGATCGTCTTGAACGATGCACGGCACACACCAGTGAGACACAGGCGACGCAGCGTCGCCTCGCTTTCGACGCCTGGGTACGGCGCCGTGTAGCCAGCGAATGTAGCGTCACACGCCTTCAGCTGCGGCAGTGCGGCTTGGAACGCAGTGACAGTTGCATCATCACAGGCGCTCTTCCCACACAATGCACCGTAGCTGCACGGGCTAGCGGCGACGAGCGACGCGCCGGTAACCAGCACCACCAGCGTCGAGCGATAGCCCACCATTGCGATCTACTACGTAGGACGGGTAGCAAGACTCTTCTTGCTGCAAGAGCGATTGAATAATGCATCACCGCTGAGTCGGGCGGCGTGAGTGGCTCGGCCCGTCGTGGCCAGTTGGCAGTCGCAGTCCAGTCAGCAGTGCTGAACCCAAACGGATCGAGACCTTGGGTACACTGGGTTTGTCTTGCTGTTTGTATGGTCTGAAGATTTGTCCGAACATAGCTGATTGACATAGAGCTGGGCGTGTCAACTGAGCTGCATCCAGTACAGTACCAATCGCAATGCCGTCATTACAGCGTCGCCAACTGCACGTGTGGACGGGCTCAAATAGTATTGTCTGGGAGTCCCAGCACCAGTCAAGACTCTTGACCTCCTCCCCAGCGCGACACGCAATTGAGCGCCGCTCATTTCATAAACGTCGTGCTTCGTGACGCAGCTCCTTCGTCTCATACGATGACTCGCTTCTTCGCTCCATTGTTTGCTCTTGCTGCAAGCACTCCACTTGTCGCCACTAGTCCGTGCGGTTACGGAGCGGCCTGTGGACGGCCCACGTGCGATGGCGCGACCATCAACGCGTTCCAAGCCGCGTTGCCAGTGCTCAATGCCTGTGAAGAGGAGTTTGCGCCATATCGCATGACGTGGCCCCAGGATAACGAGGCCGCCCTGCGTGCTGCCTGTCTGGGAGGCGTGTGCGGTGCGTCGTTCGACAAGCTGGTCAAGTGGTACGATATCGAGCTCGACGTGTGTGAGCTCAACACCCCCATGGTGTACTCGAACGCCATCATGCACATCAGCAACGGCTACGGGGTGATCTGCATCAGTGGTAGCACGACAGTCGACGCGTTCCCAGCAGTCAAGGCGGAGCTGGCCGCGCGCATTGCCAAGGCGCGTGGTGTGAAGGGCGTGATGACGACTCCATCGACGACAACTCCCGCTCCTACAACCAAGACGCCAGCTCCGTCCACGACGGCGCCTGCTCCAACGACGTCGTCTCCAACGCCAACGCCGACGTCCACCCCAACCAAGACGCCGGCACCGACTAGCACAGCGACTCCTCTTCCTGCTAAGACAGCAAGTGGATCCGAAACAAATGAGACCGACAGCAGCACCAGTGCGAGCAAAGTGGAGGAGCAGGTTGTCGCGGAGCCAACAACTACCATTAAGCCGAGTATTGTGCCCACGCCTCCGACTGGTACCACACCGAAAGCGTCGCCGGCCACCAAGACGATGGTGTCGGCGCTTGCTTTCGTCGCTAGCGTCGTGGCGCTCGCGTGCTAACACAGCCAAACAATTAAACCACGTGCGAGCTCCTTTTGATGCTTGTCACCTGGCTGTCTTTGGTCCTGCCAAATCTCCACAGGGCAACTATTCGATAGGATACAGTTGAATGGCCCTGGCTCATACAGCACTGCTCGAGGCTCAGGGCCTGCTGTAACAGAAGGCCCTTATTAGCCTCCAGTCAGCTCATCTTCCGCACATTGACAAGTTGTCAATGACAACCTCAAACCAAAATTTGAGACCCGCTTGGAACGTTGGGTTCAGCACAGCGTCAGTCCATTGTGGAACGAGTCAGTCCCTGCACGAGTCCCTCGTCGAAAGCATGTCCTATTCATTCGTGAATCTCCCAAGTCGATCGCAATGGGTGGCTTCTTGTTAACTGTGGCGGTGCTCGCATTGAGCTCTTCGCTTGCAAGCGCTGGGCCCTGCGGCTTCGGTGCGTTGTGCGGTCGATCCCAGTGTGACGGCGCGACGGTCAGCGCGTTCGATGCTGCGTTACCAGCCATTCTAGCCTGCGAGAAGGAGTTTGAGCCATACAAAAATACGTATCCGCAAGATAACGAGGCCGCGCTGCGTACTGCGTGTCTCGGTGGTGCCTGCGGCGCGGCCTTCGACACGCTCGTCAAGTTCTATGATATTGAGCGAAACGTGTGCGAACTCAACTCCCCCAAGGTCCTCACGGGCGCCATCATGTACGTGAGCAACGGCTATTCGGTGATCTGCATTGCCGGCAGTACGACAGTCGAAGCGTTTCCATCGGTCAAGGCGGAGCTGGCCGCGCGCATTGCGAAAGCGCGCGGTGTCAAGGACGCGACGACAACGACTCCATCGACGACGGCTCCCGCTCCTACAACCAAGACGCCAGCTCCCACCACGAGGACCACGACGGCGCCGGCTCCAACCACATCGGCTCCAACGCCAACGCCAACGCCAACATCGACATCGACGCCAACGACGACTAACGCGACTACTGCTGCTCCTGCTGAGACGACAAGTGGATCCGAGACAAATGAGACCGATGCAAGCAGAGTGGATGAGCAGGCCGTCGCGGAGCCAACGGCTACCATCAAACCGAGTGCGGTGCCCACTCCTACGACCGCAGCCCCGCCGAAAGCGTCGCAGGCCACCAAGACGATGGTATCTGTCCTTGCCGTTGTCGCTAGCGTCGGGGTGTTTGTGTTCTAACGTCCACTACGACGGATGCCTGTACAAAAACCAACAGAATACAATTCGTTTTGTCCTGGCACGGTTTGTTTCAGCTCTCAGCTGATCAAAATTGTCTATCGGGAGTTCACGACTGACGGAGAGTTTCCAGGAGTGCCCACGTAGTCAGAACGAAGATAGTAGTCATCGTCCATGGAGTTGCTAGTCGAGGAGGCGGGCTGGAGGATATTGGAGCCGGCGAGGTCGTCGAGCGGTTTGTGCTAGAAGACTCTATCGTGGAGTCCAACACAGTCGACTGAGATCCAGACTTAAATGTCGTCATCTCCTTGAGTCGACCACAGTTGTCGAAGCGGCACCGTCGTCACGGGAGATGGCGGCTTGCCCACGAATATGAGCTTTGGATCGGTCGCATTCAACGGGAAATCCGCGCAAGCCTGGAGGAGAGCTGCGCCCAGCACCGAATACACGTCTCGCTCGACACACGGATTCTTTTCCATGTACGCCAAGTACGGCAGTAGCTGTCCGCAGGTCGTCTATTCCTTCGGTTTTCGCGGTGTTTGCTTCATGCACTATATGGGCCATATAGTGCTGTGCAAGAAGCAAACACCGCGAGAACCGAAGGAATCGCGACCATTTTCGTGATGGAGCTGGCGTACTTTCTTCAAAAGCAATGGGGAATCAGATGGTGGCTTGAGTAGGTTGACATCCATCAAGCGATGACCAACACTCTGGTGTATGTGATTGACAAGCAATCGGAGTTGAAGTAGCGCGATGAAGTAACTTTAACAAGGAATGGAAATGGAATGGAGGAGACCATACATGTAGTCCATGATCTTCATGATTCATGGAGGTGTGTGTCTCTTCGGCTTTTATAACCATCGCGCCTCTCCTTCTCTTCCACCAATTTAGAACGCTTCCTTCGGACTGGGTCTGCGTGGCTTTCCGACGAGAATCCACTTGGGGTCGATGTTCTTGTAGGGGAAGTCGTCGCAGCGCGCGAGCAAATCGTCGGCAAACGTTGTGTACGGAAGCCGCTCGCGACACTGGTTCTTCTTCATGTACGCCATGTACGGCAGCAGCTTCCCACACAGCGTCTTGTCATCGCAGATCACAGCACGCGCTTCGGAGCTGGCGGTTGCGGCGACTTGAACGAATGGAGACGTCGCTTCGCAGTCGGCGATTTGCGGCGTGACCATGCTGAGTTCAATCAGTTCCATGGGTCCGCACTCCTCGGCATTGATTGCGGTGATCACCTCCGCTGACGAGATCGCCCCCAGCGTGGCGAGCGCCGCAACCGCAACGCTTCGAATCACATGGCTCATGGTGTTTGGTGTCTGCGTGAAGCTTCTTCGATTCGAAGGTTTCACGAATCAAGTCCCTCACACCCGCTATTTAGTGACGTATAAAGTAACGATACAACGTATAAAGTAGCGCGAGCGCGGTTGTGGTGACGATCTCGTGTCATCCTCCACTTCAATCACCGTTCTGGGTCAACAAAGATCACGAAGCAGCCAACGACCCGTGTTGACGGCGACCGTTTCTTCCGCATTGGTTCCACATTTTGTTATTGTTCTGGCCCTTCGATCGGTTCTGGTGCGGGACCTCCTCGCATGTGACAGCGCCGCGCTGACGTTGACTGTGGCTTTTCGCTCCAGAGCTCCGCCATTTTCGAATCCTCGTCCTCGACCACCACGCTTCCCAGCCCCCACTTCACTATGCTGACCACGACTGAGACCGAGATCTCCTGTGTATCCAGCCCTGCGGTTGAAGTGGCTGCTGCAGAGTCCAACCACAAGACACAGCAGAAGACGACGTCGACTGCGATCATCGTGCCGCTCAAGCCGGCGCTGGCGTGGGTGCGGCAGCTTGCGTTGTTGGCGATCTACTACCTAATGTTCAAGGCAGCCACGACGAATCCGATCGCGACGCACATCCGAGACTACTTGCGTGCGAACCGCTTCCCCGGCGCGAGCGGGCCAGCAGGCATGATCAGAAGCTACTTCCGCCACTACATGTGAGTGGCGAGTGTGCGCCAACTGACGCACGGCGCTTCGCGTACTGTTCGCCAGAGTGACGCCACCGATTCAGGCCAGCTCCATCGTGACGTCAGCGTGCAATGTACCCCGTCCCCCGCACACGGTGTCTCTTCAGCCGAGTGCGTTCATCAAGTTCTCCAGTCGTTCCTATTCGTGCTTTCCCGTCGATTCATTTCTCGCCTTGTATAGATGAAGTAGCACTGCGTACCAATCCGCCACTGATCCATCCAGTGGCTTGCCGCGAAGCCTACAGCATCGTCTCCAACACAGTACCGCCGACGGGCCCGTAGGCTTGCTCTGCTTTAACAAAGACTTGACACGCTGTCAATCGTGAACCTGTTTTCCATGATGGGAAATTCCATCCACGACGCTGGCCCGGATCCACCAGCGCTTCTCATACGTACGTCAGTCTGACGGTTAGACACGCTCTCGATCGCACTCATACACGTCACCGCCGCGTGCGGTTTCCTCTCGCGTGCGAAACGACTGCACCTTGCCTTCAGTGGGAGGAGCGAATTGGATTCTCTTCGCTGCACACGCCGCCGTCACTTCCGCAGCGACGGCGAACACACTTCCTTCCCCACTGCAGTGAGGGACAGTGAGGGAGGGCGGACCATCGTGGTGCGAAGTCAGATCGTCCCGCTCCCGATCCTCAGCACTTGAGCTGCTCGCCAGTTCGGGCGGTCTGGCCACGTTTGCAACATCTCGAGCAGACAACCGCGATCTTGGGCTGGTGGATTCAGTTCGCGTGGTCCCGAGTTGCACATTAGAAACGCCAACAAATTCCGACACGACCAACAAATCGGCAACAAACTCCAACAAATCCAACGAAATGCCAACACACAAACCAACGACAACACGCCAACAACCGACGTTGTCGTCGCGTTGCCAACAAGAATTCACCAACAAACGACACGTCTGGCGTGCGTCCACCACCAGGTGGATTGGAGCCACACCTATTCCACACTATCACAGTACACTTACCCCAGCTGGTCCCGACAACCATCCTCAATCTACTGGTTTACATATGTTCCGCCTGTACCACCTGGGTCCCAACGTGGGACCCAGAGTTGGTGAAGTGGTCAAGAACCTAGTTTCATCTCTATTAAGAACAGTATTATCCCCTTAAAACACGTCCACTTCCCTTCTTGTGTCGCCGTTCAAACCGTACAAAACTGATTATGGCCCACACAAAACCTGCTAAAACCCCCACCGTCGTGAGGTCGCCCACAGGATTTTCCGACCAGCCGGTCACAACTCAAGAAACCCCAGTCAACGAGAGGGCAACAAGTGCGCTCTTCACTGCAGCAGGTCAGCCGGGCACCAACGCTGTCTCCACTCCCACTGTGCGATCACGATTGTCGCGCGCGTCGTCCCGACTGATAGAGCGATCGATCAAGCAGGTGCGCTCGCTTCCTTGTCCTTGTCCGTGTCATCTCGCTCGCTGGCTGCTGCAGAGTCTGGAGCCAACAAGCCAGAAAGGAAAAGCAAACCGCGAGTGCAACAACGACCTCGCGACAGTTCCGAGTGCGACGTGCTGCTCCGCGTTCGACGCCATTGCAATATTGGACTGCGCCTTCCATTTGTGTATCCTGCGAACGGCCACACGACCAAGCAGCTCCACTTGGGAGCGGAAGGAGAGGGAACGACAGAGAGATTGATCGAGGGGATCACATAGAGTTTGTGTGTGATAGAGAGAGAGAGAGAGAGCATGGCATCGTCTCGTGGCTACCGACCGAAGCCGCCGGCGCCGCTCGCGCGCAGCAACAGCGAGCAGCTTCTGCTGCGCAAGCGCCAGGACCTGAACTACCTGGACGTGTCTGCTTCCGGGTCCACTGCGCGTGACCGCAAGGCCATGTCGGATGCTGCCGAGGCCTCGATGCTCAACCAGCAGCAGCAGCAACGCGCGCGCTCAGGCACGGCCGTCGTCTCCAGCCGTGGGAATGACCAGGGCAGCTCCATCGGCGGCCCGTTCCGCCTGAACCGCAAGGAGAAGCTGTTCCTGATCAAGCGCGCGAAGGAATCGGCTGTAGCGTTGATCGACCACGCGCACACACTGGACGGACCGATCCAGTGGCACTACAAGGGCAAGCACCGCGGCATCCAGATGTACCGAGGAGAAGGGTTGATTGAAGGCGGTGGTGTCGGCCAAGCCCCCGGCACAGTGCTGGGCTCAAACCAAAATGGAGACCAGGCGCTCGAGTTTCTGTGTGGCGTGACGACGATGATGGGCACGCTGGAAGAAGTGTCCGAGTATTTCGACCAGGCTACGAGCGCGCGCATGAAGATGAAGAAGGCCGAGGACGTCATGGACTGTGCTGTGTTGTACTCGCTTGTGTGGGGCAACACCGTGAACCCGTTCCACCGCGTGTCCGTCAAGTACACAGCGTACGACGGCCCGGCGGCCATGACGCGGCCGCGCGACTTTTGCTTTCTCGAGTGCCAAGACACGTTCCGCCACTCGTCCGGACGCCGCGGCTGGGTGATGAGCATGCACTCGATCAAGATCCCGAGCTGTCCGGAGGTCCCAGGCTTCGTGCGTGGCAGTGTGTACCACTCGGGCTTTGTGTTCGTGGAGTCGGAGCGGCCGGGCTACATGGACGTCATGTACAGCCTCCAGATCAACTTCAAGGGCCACGGCCGCGTGCCGCAGTTCATGCTCAACGCTGCACTCAAGCGACGGCTACGAGAACTGATCCACATCAGCCGGGAGATTCAGGTCGCTCGGATGGCCCACCGCACGCTGCTCCAGGACAAGGATCTGATGCCCAAGCATACGCGGGATACCTGTCTGAGTTGTTCGCGTCGCTTCTGGCTATTCCTGCGCAAGACGCGGTGTCGTGTGTGTGGTGAGGTCGTGTGCCAGTCGTGTGCGCCGCTCGTCGACTGGGAGGGTGCTGGCTCGAACGGCCAGAGCATGAAGACCCGTATCTGCGTGAAATGCTTCAGCACGGCTCCAACGACCGGCTCGTGGACAGCGCCGCACGAAAATCTTCCGTGGACAGAGCAGAGTCGTATGATCGAGTATGAGAAGAAAACGTCGCTGCCGCACCTCCCACACCACCGCTCGATGTTCCGCGTCAAGGAAGAAAGTGGCGAGGAAGACCACGAGGATGGCGATGAAGAAGGACGCTACACGTTCGCGGAGCTCGAGGAGCAGAGCTCACACAGTGTATTTGCACCCGAGCGGTTCACGCGATCGTCCATGGCGTCGATCGCCCCGCTCCAAATCGATGAGATCGGCGTGGACTATGATGCTGTGGACCACGACGATGATGATGACAATGCCAGTCTTCAGAGTGGAGACTACCACTGGCACGACCGTGCGACTGAGGAATCGGTGTTTAACATCGGTTCGCTGTCTAACTCTGTGATGAGTCGCGATAGCTACTTCGGTCGTCCGGACCCGGCGCCTCCAGCTTCCTCGACCCGCTATTCGACTCGCCACAATCCTCTGAACAGTGTGCCCGATGACACGCCAATGTTGATGGAAGAGCCCAAGAAGAACCAAGTCAGCTACGTGAATGACCGGATATCGAGACGATTCTCCACGCCTTTGGCTCCGACTCGTCCACCCGTAGCTCCTAAACCGACGCTGCCATCATCCAGCCCTGAGGAGTCCAAGTCCAGTAAGTCCAGCTACGAGTTCCTGGACGGATTGATTGATCGTCCGGAGGCAAAGCGGAATGAACTCGTGAACGCGGACGGAACGCGGAAGCGAGCACAGACCACGATCCGCGCCGGTGGCCTCGACCGCAGTGAGCTGAATCCGTCGACGCTGCGTGCGCACAACCTTCGGTACCTGCGTGGATTCGAGCACGAGACGCCTGCCAGCTCACGCATCAGCTTCGCAAACCAGCCTCGCAACACACCGCCAACGCCTGAAGAGACCTCGCAACTCCCACGCCGTAGCGACGTCCCAGTTTCATTGGATGACATTGTGCCGTCCAACTCATTGCCGTCGTCCGACTCGATTGGTCGCAATTCTGGCGCGACGTCCGTAGGCGAGAACTCGTTGTTCTCGCGTCCGTCTTCGCTGATCTTGCAGCAAGTGCGGAAGAACCGATCGCGCACAATCCATCTCCAGACCCAGCCAGAGGATGAGTTCCGCACGACCAATGAAATCGTGGACAAGCAAGAAGAACACCGGAAACGAATGGCCGAGCTCAACCAGTTGGCGATCCAGTACACTGGCAACCGCGTGTCCACGCTGGAAATCACACGAGCAAGTCTCACGCCCGATCCAGTGGACGACGAGGCGTGGCGCTCAGCGTCGCGGTTGGAAGAATACCAGAACCGCCGAAAGAACACGATCGAGGCGCTGCGAAAGAAGGCGATGAGCATGCAGGACGACAACCGTGAGTCCAGTGGCACTGCGCGCACGTCGGCGTCGTCTCCGTCGTTCACTGGCATCCAGCGGATTGGAGAAGCGGCCCTCGAGCGGTCCCCGTCGATCACCATGTCCAAGACGTTTAACAGCAACTCCAGCTACCTACCACGACGATCATCGGCCTCGAGCATGGCACAATCGCCTGCTTTCACAGGCCAGAAGTTGTCGGGAAAGCCCAGCGAATTGTCCATGCGTGGCATGTCCGAAGATCTCTCATTCAAGCCGTCGTTCTCACTGGATACCGAGGAGATGAAGCAGTACATCGTGCCTGAAGAAGGATCAGAGGACGATGTTGAAGAGTACAAGCTGTCCCGAGACTCGAAAGACTCGGTGTCTGCGAGCGAACGTGAGCCTGAACCGGAGGCGGCGGTGGAAATCGCTTCTCCCAAGCGAGCACGACCTGAGAAGGAGTTTGTATCGGCACGCAGTCTGTACGCGGAGATCGGCCACTTGACGCAGCTGAATAGCGAGATCGCCTTGGCCGAGGACATCACCGAGGTTGAGCGGATCAAGGACCGCATCCAGGAACAGTACCAGCTCATCCGGCAACTGCAGTTGAAGCCGTAGACGAAACCTACACTACAGTATTGTAAAGAGGCATAAACATGCAGATTGTGAACATTGTTTGTGCATGCATACAGTAATATACTGTGCATCCGGAGTGTATCGCGTCAATGAGTCCTTGGAAAGCCTCGGACGCAAGCAAGTGAACTGATCAAACACAAGTCAAAGGCCTGAGTTACAGATCGTTCCAGCGCGCTTGCACTGGCACCACGGCAGTGGGCAGCTACAGTTATACTGGTAGTGCTCCGAAGGAGAACTATAAGCCCTCAACGCTTTATCACTTTCCCAGAAATATATATCAACTTCTACGACAGTTTAACTTGGTTAAAAAGAGAGGTGAGTATATTCGTCGAGAATCTTACAAGCATTATTATTTACGAACGACTTTCTATGTGATTCATAGAGGTTTTCTATCG
>JAADXI010000908.1:0-13271 GCA_023337615.1 Pythium brachiatum | reverse complement strand
TCGACGTCGGCAGCAGCGGCGCACGCACCATGATGATAACTCGTAGATGGCGAATAAACGAATGCTTGTTGGAAGGCGTCGCGTGTGATGGAGAGCCCGAGCCAGCAACCACCCATCGCGGCTCAGCCAGTCGTCGAGCAGAAGGAGGTGTTTTATTCAGGTGTTTGAAACACAATCCTGTACTGACGAATAGTTGGTGACCAAATATCCGGTAACAGAGGTAATCACGAAGAGCCGCATGGGAAAGGCCATTCGACTGGATGACAATGGTGATGAAGGAGAATATGCGTGGGGATGTGGGTGTCTGTAAGGCACAACGCGCGTCCATGGTGGAGTTGGTATGAATGGCGAGTGAGAGAGGTGTGCGCAGTCAAATTCAAACGAATGCAAGCGGAATCATGCAACCAAACGAGCAGCTACAGACAGCACTCGATGCTCCTACTCGACCGGCGTTTCCTTCTCCTCACCGCCATCATCTCCGTACACGTGCGCTTCCAGTTCATCCCACACAATGACGCCGCGCGATACCACGTCCTCCTTCCACTTCACGCTGCGGTGCAAGTAGAACGCGTCACGTAGCTGCTCGGCGTACGGCAGGCGACGCGACGGCGCGTGGTGGTACATGGCGTTCTCCTGGATCATGGCCGTGAGCACAAACGGACCCACGAGCGTCCCAAACTCCTGCGTGACGCAGATCGTGTTGACGCGCTTGGGCATGAGCCACGCAAAGCCCGAGCACATGAGACCCGTGGTGCCTTCGTAGCCGCTGGCCGCGCCGTCGCTGTTGTCTCCCGAAAGGACTGGACGGCGGCCTTCGAAGATGCCTTGGTAGAGCTCTGGATCGCCCGCCGTATCCAGCATGATCGTGTCGTAGCCTGCAGGCCCGAGTCCTGTGTGGACGTCGATGACACCAAGCACGCGAAGCTGGTCAAAATCGAGATGCTCACGAAGGAATTGGTGCAGCAGGCGTGCACTTGGCTCCAGTTCGTTGCCGCCGTAGAAGATCGACTTGGGGAAGTGGGCGTTGCCCGCCACTGTCGCACGCTTGATGCTGGCCACGCCGTGCTGGTACGCGTGCTGGAAGATCAACAACCAGGACTCGATCCAGGCGAAGCGCTTGGTCGGCTGTGTCGGGTTCAACGCATCCAGTAGATCGACAAAGCCGTAGGCGTTGGGGTCGTTGGCGTAGCGCTGCTTGAATCCCTCTTCGGTCATGAAGTTGCGGTTCAGGTCGACGTTGTGTTCATTGAACCGGCGAAGCTGCATGGTAACCGAGCGTTAGGAGGTGGGAAGCGTAAGGAGACTGATGGACTGATGGTACTTACCGTGGCCATGCCGTATGGGTTCAGTGCGTGGACGAAGATGAGCGTTGGGGAGGCGGTCGTCGCCGTTGACGCATTAGCGAGACGCTCCAGCAGCGCCGACTGGATGCCGCTGCCCGCGAAGCCTTCGACGCCATGCGTGCCGGAGATGTGCAGCACTGCCTTGTCCTTCGCGCCCTTCAAGACCGCGACGTCGATCGTCAGATCCAAGTGCTTGAGGTGTTCAAGCGGCAGCGTGTACAGCTCCGCGTCGGCCGCCTGTGCACGCTCGCGGAATAACGCGCGCGCCTCGTAGTACGTGGACGCGAAGTGCTTCTCGACGTCCGTGTTGATCGCCACGGGCGGCAAGTACGTGTCGAGCGAGGCGAAGTGGTTGTACACGTGGATCCAGAACGCCAGTCCCAGCGCGACTGTGGCTGTGCGCCAGGAGCGCGTGGAACTGGACGAGCGCGCCGCCTTCATTCTCGGTCGTGGGTGTGGTGGCTGCGGCGGTGGGAATCGCGGAATGCGCTCAGCGGGGCGATCTGCGTCTCCGGCCATGGCGTCGCTTGCTGTTGAGACGTAGGAGCAGCTGCCGCGTTGGGGTTGGCGTAGTGATTGCTCGCAAAGCTTCGAATGTGAAGAGCTCCTGTGGGTGAGAGAAGCGGCAACTGCCACATGTGTGAATCCAATCGGGTGCGAATGACAGGCCAGTGAGATGAGAAAGGCGTCACTCTCCTGTTATTGGCTGAATATCAACATAACAGTCGTTGATTGGCTGAAAACATGTTGAAGTGGCTTCTGAGCAATCCATCCAAGGGGCGGTTCATCATCTGAGCAAGCATTCCATTTCCACTGGTTCTGTGGATCCCTACTGCGTGGAAAAGTGCTTGCGAAGCTTAGCGAAGACGCTGACGCCGCGTGTGAGCACGCCCTGCTTCCAGGAGGTGCTGCCGTGGGTGTAGAACACGTCCCGCAGTCGCTCGGCGAACGGCAATCGCTGGGCGCGTGCATGGTGGTAGTACGCGTTCTCCTGGGCAGTCGCCTTGAGGATGAACACGCCCGGCACCGTACCAAACTCCTGCGCGAACGCCACCACTTGGGTCTTGGCTGGTGAGGGCAGCAGCTCTGCGATGCCCTGTGCCACGTAGCCAGCGACGTCGGCGTAGCCCTGCGTCACGGGGTTCGTCTCGTCGGCCACCGACGCAATGTTTTTGACTCGGTACTCCTGGTAGAACACTCGCTCGGCCACGCTGGTAGTGGTGGACGGCATCAGCATGAGTGTGTCTTCGCCAGAGCGGCCCAGTCCCGTGTGGACGTCCACCACCGCGAGCTTCTTGACGGACGGGAAGTCGACGTGCTTGGTGAGGAACTGCTTCAGCATCACGAGACTGGGCTGCAGCTGGTCGCCGCCGTAGAAGATCGTGTTTGGCATGTGGTAGTTGCCCGAGATCACGGCTTGCTTGATGGTCTGGAAGCCCTTCGTGAGCAGATACACGGTCGCGCGAGGCCAGTACCAGTTCTCCCACGACGACGAGTCCGGCAGCGGGTTGAACAGGTTGTACACGTCCATGTAGCCGTGCTGGTTCGGGTCGGCCTCGCTCAACTGCTTGAACTGGCGATCGCTCAGCCAGTTGCGGTTCAGATCCACGTTGTGCTCGTTGAATCGGCGCAGCTACAGCACGCACAACAACAGTGAATGAGTGGAAACGAAGGAGCCAATCGTGTCAGCAGGCCAAGCCTCACGCACCATGGAGAAGCCGTACGGGTTCACAGCGTGGACGAAGATGATGGTCGGCGCAGCGGCGTTCTCCTTCTTGGCTGGCTCACTGTCAGTCGCGAACTGCTCCAAGATCTTCGACTGGATCGCGCTACCTGCAAAGCCTTCGACGCCGTGCGTGCCCGACATGTGCACGATCACCTTGTCACTGGCGCCGCTCAGCACTGCGACGTCCACCGTGAGATCCATGTGCGACTGGTTCAGCAGCGGCAGCGCGTGGAGCTGAGCACCAGCAGCGTGAGCGCGGTCGCGGAATAGCGCGCGCGCCTGGTAGTACGTCTCTGAGAAGTGCTTCTCCACCTCTTGATCGATCTCCGCGGGAGGAAAGAACACGTCGTCCGGCGCGAAGTCGTTCTGCATGTGCCACAGAACCCACGTGGCGATGGCGAGCGCGCCTGCCACCCACGAGCTCAGCGACGGCAGCAGTCCCATGGCGTCGTCGCTAGTTGTTGTTATAGAACGGAGGCGATCGCGTAGTGAGCTGCTCGCGATGAGCAGCTCCGCGCCAGATCCCGATGCTTCAAGCGGGTCAAAAATTTCGCTTCAAAAGCAGCTCCATCCACCGCGTTCTATTCGAGTGGGTGCAGTGGTTGGATTAGAGAGGCTACTATTCGGATGGAGCTGCTCACATTGTGAAGGTGACTCGAAGGTGTCCACTTGGCTGTTTTCGCGGCCGGCGGGCACAAGAGGATGGGCCAAGCGCGGCCTTCAATGCCGTCTCGACAATCGGAAGACGAGACGGCGATGGGTGACTCGGCGCCGCACCGCTCGGGGGTATTTTCTGACTGTCTGCTTGCCTCCATTCCTCTCGCTCGGGCCAGCCCTTGGTTGCCGTGTTTGTTCGATAGCGGCTAGCCGCATAGGCTTCCCACACAGTCCAATTCGCCATCAGCTCCCTACGTTGAGCTCCGATGGTCAAGCCGCGTTACGCTCTGGCGCTGCTGCCTGTGGCCGCGGGCCTGTGGTTCCACGCGCTCAACGACTTCCGTCCGCTAGACGTGTACTTTCCCAGTCCTGGCAAGGACAACGCGTCTGTGGATGAACACTTCTCAGAGAACTACTACCAGGCGCGCGCGCTGTTCCGCCAGCGCGCCAAGGCCGCGGACGCCACGCTCCACACGCTGCCGATGGACCACCTCCCAGATCTCGATCTGAGCATCGATATCGCCGTGATCAAGGGCTCAGCAGAGCGCGTGCTGCTCCACGTGTCAGGAACGCACGGCGTGGAAGGCTTCACGGGCAGCGCGATCCAGTCGGGCATCCTGCAGCAAGTCGCACAGGACGGCGCCGACGCCAACGGCCCGACGGTCGTGCTCATCCACGCGTTGAACCCGTACGGCTACTCGCAGCTGCGCCGCGCGAACGAGAACAACGTGGATCTGAACCGCAATTGGCTCTCGCCCGACGAGTTCCGAGAGCTCAAGGACTCGGACCCGAACCAGAGCGGCTACGTGGACATGCTGGACGCGTTGCTGCCCAGCGTTGAGAGCACGTCAATGTTTGCGCAGACGATGCTCACGGTGTTCGCCAAGGGCTTCCCGACGTTCAAGCGCGCCATGGTATCTGGCACGTACCACTTCCCACAGGGCATTCTGTTTGGTGGCTTCGAGAAGCAGCCGAGTCTCGTGCTGGTCGAGGAGTTTCTCAAGACGATCATCGCGTTCGACCAGGTCGAGTCCATGGTGGTCGTGGATGTCCACACGGGGCTCGGACCTGCGGGCATCGACACGCTCATTCTCATGCCGGAGTGTAACCAGACGCTAGCGGAGCGGGTGTTTGAGCAAGAGAAGCGCGGTGGCTTGGTGTCGCCAATGCTCCAGGGCGAAGGCAACGCCGTGACCGACGGCTACTCGGACTCGCGCGGCTTCATCGCGACGGGCTTAGCGCAGTTGCTGCCGGCTTCGCGCCGACAGAACACCGTGGTGATCGGCCAGGAGTTCGGTACGCTGGGTCCGCTGTTCATGATCAAGGCGGTGACGGCCGAGAACGCGTTCTACCACCAGGCGCCGGGACGTCGGCTGCCGTACGGCGAGCGACTGCGCGACGCGTTCTACTTGCACCAGAGCGCGTCGTGGAAGCAGAGCGTGCTTGAGCGCGGGCTCAGCGCCTACCACAAGCTGCGCGCGCACCTCCACCAGTGAGTGACGCGCCCACAGACACACAGACACAATGCTGCAGTGCGGTAATCACATCTTGAACTGAGTTGGCCAATTTGACGAGATCTTTGAACCCATATCAGATTGAACAGGTTTCTATTCCTGCAACCTTCGTGCGACATCCCGCTCACCTGAGCTCCTCACTGCCGTGGGTTCACTTTCCATTTCCCATCCCCACACTTCAAGCCACTCACTGCTCACTCATCATCGCGCTGTTCTGGTTCGTCCCTCCATCGAGCTCACTCCGCGAATCACCCGCTTGCCTTCACCTCTCTACAAGTATCTCTTGCGTCATGGTGCTTGGCTGGAAGACTGCCGTCGTCGCCGTCGCTGCGGGCTTCGGCTTCCACGCGCTCAACGACTTCCGTCCGCTGGACACGTACCTGCCCGCCGCAGAGCCCAACGCCGAGGTCGAGCAGCACTTCAGCGAGACGTACTACCAGGCGCGCGCGCTGTTCCGCCAGCGCGTCACGGACAGCAAGCAGGCGAGGCTGCACACGCTGCCGCTGGACGGACTCGCGCACTTGGATCTCACCATTGACGTGGCGGTGCTGCCCGGTGCGAGCGACCGCGTGTTTCTCCACCTCTCAGGTACGCACGGCGTCGAGGGCTTCGCAGGCAGCGCCATCCAGTCGGCGATCCTCCAGCAGAGCAGCAACCTCACGGACGCGAGCAAGGGCCCGACGGTCGTGCTGGTCCACGCGCTCAACCCATTCGGGTTCTCGCAACTGCGACGTGTGAACGAGAATAACGTGGACCTGAACCGCAACTACCTCTCGCCCGAGGAGTTCAAGGCGGCGGCTGCTAAGGACGCGAATGCCAACGGCTACGTGGATGTGTACGACATCCTCAACCCGCCGCCGCTGGGAGCGCCCTGGAGAATGCACCTCAACTTCATCAAGTACCTGGGCGCGATGGCCACGGTGGGCGCGACCAACCTCAAGAAGGCCATGGTCTCGGCGACCTACCACTTCTCGCAGGGCATTTTCTACGGCGGCGCCGAGAAGCAGCCGAGTCTCGTGGCGCTCGAGAACTTCCTCAAGCAAGAGATCGGCATCGAGAAGCTCACGGCACTGACGGTGCTGGACGTCCACACGGGCCTCGGACCTGCTGGCGTGGACACGATCCTCCTGTCGCCATTGTGTGACACTGAGACCGGGCTCCAGATCTTCCAGGAAGAGGACAAGGCCGGCTACGTGGCGTCCTTCAAGTCATCGGGCAGCAATGCCGTCACGAACGGCTACGGCAGCTCCACGGGCTACGTGGTGGACGGCATCGCGCAGCTCATGGCTGCTGAGCACCGCGCCAAAGTACTGAGTCTCGGCCAGGAGTTCGGCACAGTGCCGATGATGTCCACGACCAAGGCGCTGATGGAGGAGAACGCGTTCTTCCAACACGCGCCCACGCGCCGCCTGCCGTTTGCGGAACGTCTTCGTGACGTCTTCTACATCCACCAGAGCCCGAGCTGGAAGCAGAGCATCGTCGACCGCGGACTCATCGTGTTCAAGAAGCTGTACGCGCAAGCATCGTCCGCGTAGATGGAGGCAGGCAGGTAACTACCAAACTCACATCCAGTCTCTATTTGTTGTTGGTTTGTCACGTGTTACTTCATGCCTTTGGAGATGATGCTGGGCGCAACGAGAGTTTCGGTCACTGGCTCGGCCGCGAGCTCGCGTAAGTCGTCCAGTGTACGGGGCATCGCGTCGAAGATCACAGCGAGGCGACGTCGGAAAGCGTCGACGACCTGCCCAAACTCCATGTAGCCCTGCGAACACACACAGACAAGCAGCACGGTCAGTGTAGGCACCCATGCTGGCATAGGTAGAATGATAAAGAGAGACGTACCGCGCCCATCTGAACGAAGAGCTTGTCCAGGATCGGGTACACTGTGCAGAAGATGTCTTCGAACACGTAGTTGTCCGCCTCGCCCACGATCTCATCCCACGTCTCGAGCGCATCCAGTGCCGCGCCCGACATCGAGCTGCGATTCCTGTCGTCTCGCTGTAACGGGCGTCTGCGTGCTGACGAAGTCTTCCGCATACTGGTGGTCTCTGCGATGAATCGAACAAACGTCTTCATCGCGTTCGGCGAACATCCCGCCGAGTGGCTGCCTGCGTCGCCAAACCCAAGCGTCTCAGTCAGCATGGCCACGACGTTGATGCAGCCGATGGCGAGCGGGTAGTTCTTCATGTTGCCTTCGCTCACACCAAAACGAGTGCGATCCAGGATCCGCTTGAACTCACCAGACGGGTACGTCACGAAGTAAATCAGCGAGTACAAACCGAGCAAGCCACTCGATCTCAGATCGGACGCTGGTCCGCCTCGCTGGAAACCCAGCTCTTGCCACCGCGGGTCACTGTTGCTTGTGTAAGGCTCTCCTGGGAACGTCAGTTCCCACAGTTTGCGCATCATCAGTTCAACGGTCTTGTGGTCCTTGGGCGGTCCATTGACCTCGGGCTTGACGTTGGCCTTGAGCAACTTACGAAGGCGGAAGACTGATGAGTGGAAGGCGTTCCGGATCGTGGCGCGCTCTCGCAGCTCCAGTTCGATAACCTTTGGTGGAAGCGACATGGCTGCGAGGATGGCTTGGTACCAGTTGCGGCACTCATCCACAGACGCGCACGTGAGCAGCAGTCGTCCCATCGCGATGGTACACTTGGCTTCGTTGCACGACACCTTGAGGCCACGCAGCGTGACGACGTACCACGGTCGAGTGGTATTCACGTCCTCGCCGTCCGGATAGAAGACGATGCAGTTCTCATACAGGCACACGTACAGTCGCCCCTTCAGCGTCGCCTGTGGACCGACATTTCGCCGCTCCATGTTGCCGCTTTTCAGTCGAAATCGCGAGCATCGCGCATCTAAATCTTCTCCGATGACCTCCTTCATGGCGATTTTCTGCATAATGTCCATGAGATCGTCGCGCGCCTCCTTTGTATCCAGGAACACCACCCACGAACGGTGCTTGCCGCTGAAATCGAGCGTCAATCCAAACTCTTCCGACCCCTGTTTTGCTGGCGTCACACGTTGCAAGTCGTTGAAATGCAGCGTGGAGAGGGACTCGCCTCGACGCGAGTTGGTGATAGTCTGGTCGGCAAAGTTGAGCTCCATCACGCGCGTCTGCATGTGATTTCGCGAGCTGACTTTCCGCATTCCGTACCGCACGAGAAAACCTTGGATACCCGTTTCGTTCCATATCCGTTGCAAGTCGGCCGCGCCTTCAAACGCCGATTTGTTGCCCGCGTTGATCGACGACTGGATAGCGCGCACCCACTCCGTGAGTTCGTAGTTGGAAGTCGCGTAGGCTGCGTACTCGCGTCGCGAATCCGCCGATGTGAGAATGCGGAACTCGTGCTCTTTCGAGGACTTGGGCGCCACCATACAACGCGACGTGGAGCTGAGATCGATCACTTTGGCGGGCGCGTTTTCCGAATTGTCTCGTGCGTACGTGAGCATCGGTCCTTGTGGCCTACAGAATCACATCAAACCAGAGTATCTCGTCAGACTCCTAAACGATCTCCTCACTGAGCAGCTCAGTAGCTTTTACTGAAACGTACATGCGTCGCAGCGTGAACCAGCGCTTGTGCCAGCTGCGCACAAACTCGCCGCGCTTCATGAGCCAGCCCTGCTTGATCACATCCGACGTGGTCTGGGAGATGCGAAACACCGAGGACATGCGGTACGAGGCCAGTGACCGCGAGCCAGAGCCGTCGATAAAACTCACGCCGAGCTCTTCCAGGAACACATCGCGTCCAAAGTGCGGATCAAAGTGCGCAAGATCGTCCATTGTGAACGGCTTCTGGTGGAACTGCGACTGCGGGTGATAGTGGCGCTCTCCAAAGCCATCGCCCGACGATGCCTCGTCGCCGTCCTGCGTGAGCTGGCTGGCGTTTTCGTGGACGCTGGCTTCCAGCCGCTGCTCGTAGGTCGCCGTGCGGTCCACGTTGACCTCCTGCGGGCTGCTCACGGGCGAGAAGTCGGTGCACTCGCTCGCGAACGAGTACGACCGGTCCGTGCCGTCGCTCTGGTAGCTCGGGTGGCCACCCTTGATGATGCTGTCGCTGTAGTATGAGCCCGCGTACATGTCGGCAGTGCTGCTGTCCAGCTGCGACACCTCGTCCGCATACTCGTCGGTCTCGTCTTCCTGGTCGTAGTCGCCATTGCGTGGTGCGCTGTGCAATCGCCGCACTTCCGTCGCATCGAACTGCATGAATCCGTCGGTTTCGGCCTCCTCCCCGTCGCCTTCCTGGTCCTCCGCACGTGCGTCTCCGCTCCGCACCTCCTCCGCTGGCGCTGCTCCTCTATTCGACGCGTGCTGCTCCTCCTCCGCATCCTCCGTGATCACAGTGCGCCACGGCGCGTTGGTGTTGAAGTCGTCCTCCTCCCCAAAGAACCCGAGCTGCTGCAGCTCCTCGGCCGTGAACGCGCTCAGCCGCGCCTCCGACATGCGGTCGTTCTCGCTTGCAGCGTAGTGACCGTTTTCGTAGTCGTACGCGCCGGCATCCATGCCGTACCCGTCCCCATGGCGCGTGTCCCCCACTGCTGCTGCATTGCCATTGCCTTTAGCTGGGATCGCAGTCAACGTCTGCAACATACCATAACCGTAACCACACCATATCACCATTAGCGTCACCACCACAATACGTAGAGAGAGAGGGGGTACGCAGGAGTTACGCACGTCGAGCGAGTGCAGGAAGTCGTCCGTGAGGTCGTCGTCCATGGCGCTGCTCGCATGCGCCAGAGGTGGCGAATGTAAGCGCCAACGCTGCTCGCGCAGGGGGGTACGCTCGGCCGTAACTTCACAATCGCACGCCCGAACACCCTGCAGGTCGCAAGGCCAGGCCAGTATACGCCGGTATACGGAGCGCCTGACTTTACCCCGTCGTTAGGAACCATCCACTTCCGCCAACAATAACAAATGGCAGTTCCTACCTTTACGAGGGTTACTCGGACTTTAGAGGACATGTACAGTAGAGTGGGTATGCAGGAGAGTGAAGTGGGTCGATCTCGATCTGGAACAAGCAAAACCCCAAGACACGGAGAGATCCCGAGCGAGGCGAATTGAATTCAGTGAGCGAGTGACGATGCTGGACACGGAGATGAAGCAGGAGGAGGACGCGTACGCGCCGCAGACGACGGGAGGTGACGCTGGCACGAGCAACAGCGCGGCCGAGCGACTGGTGCAGATCCACCCGCTGGTGATCATGAACGTCGCGGACCACTACACGCGCATCAAGCGCGACTTCCAGTACGAGAGCAAGGAGAATGCGGCGCTGCAGACGCCTCCGCAAGTCATCGGCGCGCTGTTCGGTGTCCAGAATGGTCTGGAGGCTGCGGTCTACGACTCGTTTGAGATCCGCTACGATCTCGTGAACGGCGCCATCCAACTGGACAAAGAATTCTTGACCTCGCGTATCCAGCAGTGTACGTGCATTGATTCATGATCAAGCCTTGAAATCAAATGATTAGCTGACTGTGTTGCTTGGCCGCGCAGTCTCACAGGTGTTCCCTGGCTTTGAGCTCCTGGGCTGGTACACGGTCGGCAGCAAGGCGCTCCAGAGCGACCTCGCCGTCCACAAGGCGGTGCGTGGTTTGTGCGATGGGTGCACAGAGTCACCGGAGGCTAATCTCTCTGCGAATGCGAATGCTGTTGTGTAGATCATGGAGTTCAACGAGAGTCCGTTCTTCTTGCTGCTTGATCCAGTCTCCAAGGGGCTGAGCACGAAGAAGAAGCTGCCGATCTCGTTGTTTGAGTCGGAGTTGCACATGCTCAACGGCTCGCCCACCATGATCTTTGTGAAGACACCGTACAAGATCGAAACGTCTGAGATGGAAGGCATCTCAGTGGACCACATCTCCAAGATCGCGCCGATGGGCGACTCCACCAAGTCGTCACGTGAGTTGGGCAGGCATGGGTCGATTCTCTGCTCTGATTTTTCACGTCTGACCTATCGTTGCGATGTTGCGTTGTTTCTAGTGCACCCATATTTGGGCAACGTGCGTGATGCCATCAAAATGCTTCAGCGCCAGGTCGACGTGCTTGTCCGGTTCCTCGAGGCAGCGAAGCGAGGTGCGAAACGTGTCCGCCGTTGACGATGTACACTGGACAGGTTCTGACTAACGTCACTGTTCTGCTTCTCTCTCCCCATAGGCGACGTGCCCGCGGACCAGAGCCTGCTACGCCAGATCTCGAGTCTGTGCAACCAACTGCCAGCGCTCTCCTCGCAGCAGTTCAACGCCACCTTCCTCCAGGTTTGTGCTTGGCTTCAGTTCTGTTTTGTATCAAGAGCTTGCGTTGTTCACAGTGATCGTCCTGCAGGAGTTCAACGACACGCTGCTGGTCTCGTACCTGGCCACGCTCACCAAGGGCGCGACGAACGCCAACACGGTCATCGAGCGCTTCACGCTGACACAGGATCGCCAGTCGCGCGGCAGCATGCTCAGCCAAATGGGCAACTAGTTTATCGTTTTCTCTGCGATTAGCTTAGCCCCTCAACCCATTCTGCGTTAACAACTTTATTGATACGAACCTCAATCCACATTTCGTAGCAGATACGAACCGACCCATCAACCCACCACACACAATTTCTCGGGAGGAGCCATCGTCGCCAGTAGCCACGCAGATTGGGGGATCACTTGGACAATCTGTTAGAACGAGAGAGAAAGAGCCAACATGCCAATCGATATCAACAAGCTGCGTAAGGAGCGCGGCGACCCGGAGGCCGTGAAGGTGGACCAGGCGAAGCGCTTCGCGTCCGTGGATCTGGTGGACCAGGTGGTGGCGCTGGATGAGGCGTGGCGCAAGAAGCAGGGCGACGTGGAGACGCTGCAGATGAAGGTGAACGCGCTCCAGACCCAGATCAAGGAGCTGTCCAAGGCGAAGCAGGATTTCAAGGCGATCAGCGATGAGCGCAAGGAGCTGGCGGCGCAGATCCCGACGCTCAAGGCCGAGGCCGACGAGCTCAAGGACACGCTGGACAAGGAGCTCAACAAGATCGCCAACTACGTCGACCCGTCCGTGCCGATCTCCAACAACGAGGACGACAACGTGATCGTGAAGGAGTGGGGCACGCTGCGCCAGGAGGAGAACCTCCAGTTCCACCACGAGGTGCTCCACCGCATCGACGGCTACGAGCCGGAGCGTGGCGTGGGCGTCGCCGGCCACCGCGCGTACTTCTTGACTGGCTTCGGCTTTCTGCTGGAGCAGGCGCTCATGTCGTACGCCACGGCCTTCCTCATGAAGCGCCAGTACAAGATGATGAAGCCGCCATTCTTCATGAACAAGGACGTGATGGCGTCGGTCGCGCAGCTTGACGACTTTGACGAACAGCTTTACAAGGTCGTGGGCGAGGACGAGAAGTACCTCATCGCGACGTCGGAGCAGCCGATCTGCGGCTACCACAAGGGCGACTGGATCCAGGAGAGCCAGCTGCCGCTGCGATACGGAGGCTTCTCGACCTGCTTCCGAAAGGAGGCCGGTTCGCACGGCAAGGACACGTGGGGCATCTTCCGCGTGCACCAGTTTGACAAGATCGAGCAGTTCTGCATCACGGAACCAGAGAAGTCGAACGAGATGCACGACGAGATGATCAAGACCGCCGAGGACTTCTACCAGGCGCTCAACCTGCCGTACCGCGTCGTCAACATCGTGTCGGGCGAGCTCAACAACGCGGCCGTCAAGAAGTTTGACCTGGAGGCGTGGTTCCCAGCGTACAAGGAGTACCGTGAGCTCGTGTCGGCGTCCAACTGCACGGACTACCAGGCGCGCGCTATGGAGATCCGCTGCGGCGTCAAGAAGGAGAACCAGCGCGAGAAGAAGTACGTGCACATGCTCAACTCGACGCTGTGCGCGTCCACGCGTACCGTGTGCTGCATTCTCGAGAACTACCAGGACGAGAACGGCGTCAAGGTGCCCGAGGTGCTCGTGCCGTTCATGGGCGGCGTGACCTACTTGCCGTTTGTGCGCGACGCCAAGGTGAACGTGCAGGCCGCCAAGATGCAGAAGGCGGCCAAGAAGAAGGCCAACTAAGCCCC
>JAADXI010000907.1:0-13279 GCA_023337615.1 Pythium brachiatum | reverse complement strand
CAAGACAAGACGTGTTTATCGGAGCCATGGGCAGAGACGGCGCCGGAAGATACAGGGACATCGTACTGTATGATGTGGCACGGTGTTGTACCATGGGATACTTCCGACGTGCGCGGACGCCCGCGCTGGCATCAGTTGTCTCCTCCTGATGAGTATCGCATGTCGCCTCAGGTGGCGACAGCGGGGTGGCGCGAATTTCAGAATGGCCTTGGCGGTCTCAAGTGGGGGGACAACTGCTGCGCACCCGACTCGGTCGGCTTCCACTACATCAAGGGCCAGGCCATGTATCACATGGAGCGGATGCTGTACTACTGCCGCGACGAAGACACGTTTGACATCGTTTCGTTTAACCGAAAGTACGGGCTCGCGATCTCCGACAAGGTGCTGATTCCACCAGGGAAGTAGGCTGCGAGCATTATTGGATACACAGGCTCTACAAGGTGAAGGCAGACAGGCGGTGGCTGGCGGACAGACTGCACTCCATGACTTCTGGAGGTACTACCAGCTAGGCTTCCAGCGACAGCTAACTCTCTTTGTTTTGTTACTATCAAGTTTTTTCCCTGCCAATGAAGCAACTTGGACTATTATCATACTTTTGACTCAACTGTTTGATGGAGCTATTGCATCATTTTCGGAAGTCTCCTTCCTGCGAGCTGCACTTAAAGATCAGGTCTTGAAGAGTTCACACATCTTCAGTCGAAGTCTTGAAGCGTCGAGTGTCCATGACGGTCCATTGGATACGACGAGGTCTCTGGAAGGCGGAAAATTAAACTCTTGTCTCCGTTTCAAAGCTAATGTAGGAAACGAGGCAGTTTCACGATGCCAACTTGGAACAGATCCCTAATGCGGCCGACAGTGGTCGTTTTAAGCTCGAGAGCAGCGTATTCGGCAGCTCCTGCGTCAGATCCTCGGCAGAGGCGAAGATGCGGCGCTATCTCATGGTTGGGTTGGCAATACTAGCATGCGTGGCGTGCCCTCGTACATCGCAACAGCTTCGTGCACTATCAGCCTCATCGACCGTCACCAGGCTATCTCTCGCGACTTCTCCACCGTTTGCAGCAAACACTGCGTCCGTAGTGACAACGCCATCGCCGTCTCCGTACACATTGGCACTGAAGCAAGAGCTCTGTCGAAGAGACTACCAGGGCTACAATAAGGTACTTGGCTTCACGACAGTCTCGCCGAAGCGAGAGCCTCAGATCCAACTCGATCACGAGCCGACTCAGCCTCCGTCCATGAACGTGACGGCTAAGTATCCGCGCATCTTCTGCTACGTCAACACGATCTCCCCGTATCATAAGACGCACGCACAGCTCGTCGCCGATACGTGGGGACAACGTTGCGATAAGTTGGTCTTCTTTAGTAACGCCACCGGCACGATGGTCGTCAACGAAGATACCGAGTTCCAGGTAGAGTTCCCGATTCTCAAGATGAACGCACCAGCCGACTACTTTCATCTTTGGCTCAAGCATCGCGAAGTGTTAAAGTACATCCACGACCACTACCGCCACGACTACGATTGGTTCTACAAGGCGGATGATGATGCCTATGTCGTGGTCGATAACTTGCGTGAGTACCTGCGCCGCCCAGAGATCATGATGAACTTCAAGCGACAGCCAATGCACCTGGGCAAGCGTTTCAAGCTACCCGAGGACGCACCGGACCACTCCATCCGCAACAAGAACGTCACAGCTCGATGGCATGAGGCTTTTGATCGGTGGGTGTTCAACGCTGGCGGTCCCGGGTACGCGATGAACCGCATTTTCTTGGACAAGTTCGTGGCGTCGATGCAAGACAAGACGTGTTTATCAGAGCCATGGGCGG
The DNA here is from genome assembly GCA_023337615.1 of Pythium brachiatum. Lineage (NCBI taxonomy): Eukaryota > Oomycota > Peronosporomycetes > Pythiales > Pythiaceae > Pythium > Pythium brachiatum. The sequence goes on along the minus strand of JAADXI010000907.1, from coordinate 11,455 downwards.
AGATGGCTCCGGAAGACACGGCGACCTCGTACTGCATGATGTGGCACGGTGCTGTGCCCTGGGATACGGCAGACCTTCGCGGCCGGCCACGTTGGCACGCGACCAACCCAGCAGGTGAGTACGGTATGAACCCAGAGCTTGCTAAAGGCTGGTGGCTGGACTACCACAAAGATATCGGCGGTCTCAAGTGGGGCGACGACTGCTGTGCGCCGGACTCGATTGGGTACCACTACGTGAAGGGAGACGCGATGTATCACATGGAGCGCACGCTGTACTTCTGCCGAGAAGAGGACGCTGTGGACATTGCGACGTACAACCGAAAGTACGGGCTTGCGATCTCCGACAAGGTACTCACGCCACCGCGCGAGTAAGGTTCGGTTGATACATGTGACATGCGCACATTAGCCTAGTTCCAATTATTAGTATTTGGCATTCTGGTCCGAGAAAGGCTCCGAGAGAATGATGGTCTAGATCCCAATCACTTGAAAGGCTTCTGATTCACAAGAGAAAACACGTTCGCGATGGATCTACCGGAAGAAGATGCGTGGGCCGTGGCAACTACGTGGCAACCTGATCTCCCCGGGCGCGTGCGGCTTGCTGAGGACCCGACAGTTCTGCGCGGCTTCGGGATCATTCCTTGCTACGAGTGGATCCAAGTCGACTTGCTCCCGCGCTTCCCAGACACCGCCTCGACGCGTCTCCGTCTCGCAGCTTGTGTGCGTGCTGCGTGCTCCGAATGGATGGCGCTTGCTCGTTGCCCTGGCTACAGTGGGCGAGAGAGCCCGTCATTTTGGCGGCGTGTCTTCGCTGCATTGAAACCTTCAGCCAGGTACACCGTCCCACCAATGCGTCCTGCTTCTTCGACCGCGATCCTGAACGCGCTTTCCCGCGTGTGCTTTTAACAGTGGACAACCAGTTGATTGCAGAGGTCGAGAAGATCGTTCGGGTCTTCTGCTGTCTCGAGAGCGACGCTGATGAAGATACTGAGCGGATCGCTTTACGGAACTCGACGGCAATTTTGCAATCAGCACTTCACACTAGAGAGCCCCAGGTGCCTCTCCAATTGGCTGTTCGCATCAAGGACACTCGTAATGCCGCGCAGATAGTCGAACACGTCACGCGTGCCGCCAGCTCACCAGGATCTGGAGTCGTCTTCGACAAACTCGAGGTGAAGGATTGGGATTTGATGCAGCCGTCTGTATCGCTGGACAGTGTGCCACTTTGCTCAGCATCCCACAAATCTCTATCCCAACGCTCAGAATGTCGCCATTCGAAGCCCATAGCGACCCTCTCCGAGCACTCCACACGGTATTCGGTGTTGTGGCCAACGGAAGTCCTCAGGTCGCTACCCACGCGTCGGAGCTATCCGTGACCCGAGCGCAGCTCAAGGACCAGGACATGCAGACCATGTTCTCCTCGCTTCCAAACTCACGTCAGATCGACACGTTGATGTTTGAGTTGCAATTTGGCGGGAGCCGTCTTCCATCCCGATGCCACGACCTCCAGACTCCGTGGTCTCAAACTAAATCTCCACGACATTCGAGACGCCAAGCTCGCCAACTTTACGCGCATGGCACGTGGCAACAATCTCCTGGTGGCCCTTCTTGGTGACTGGAGCTCGTATCCACGCACTACACTGTAGTGATGCGTACCACACTGCTACGCTCGCTCAGGAAGCTCGTGTTTTTACCAAGCCGATTCCGCCGTGGGGCAAAGAACTCACTACGCTGCCTGCCCATAGCACGGTCGATATCTGCGGTCCGCGCTGTAATGTATCGACGTTCCCGGACTTTGTGTGTGTCATTGTCTGTGGCCTTGTCCTCGGTCGGATCGACAGGCAAGCAATCATGAAGGTAGAAGCCCGACCAGCCAGGAGCGCAGCAGCGCTGGACCAGTTGGGGTTCATCGACTTAGACCACGCGCCGTCGACTCTTCAGTCGTTACTGCGCGTGCTTCCTCTCCTTGGTGCAAACGCACAGCTCCTGGATCTGGCGGGGTGCGGATGCATCGAGCGCCAAGTGCTGCTGAGCTTGTTGAGCTGCTGCCCGAGGCTTACGTCGCTGTCTGTCACCCACAATGGCTCCCTGTGGAGCGAGCAATGCATCATGACGCCAGAGCAGCGCGATCAGTTGCCGCGACTCAAGCAGATGCAGTTACACCTCTCACGCTCATGCTACGTGGAGCGGTCACAGCTTTCGCTCGATACGACATTGCGAAATCTCGAGGAGCTTTGCATCTACCGCTCCAACGCCAGCAAGAGCAACTGCGACGTTGTATGCAGGCTGCTGACCAAGCACTTTGGGCTTCGCTACTTCCATTGGCAATGCAAATTTCCACACACGCAGCTCCTTCACAGTATGCAGGATTATAATGGCAAGTGGACAATCAAGGCGCTACAAAAAATGCTCTAGAGCAACAAAGGAATCGCCACGGAGCGCCTTACCCACGGTCTCAGCCCGCTGCCTGCCCGCCATCGAGCCGCCTTTCTCAGTGTCGTCCAGAAGACCAATCAAGTGGTTCGAGGCAACAATTCGGTGGATTTTCCTCCAGCACTTGGTGCGATGGACCGAGGCATTCTCGAGCGAGTTTTCTCGTTTGCGTCCGTATCGTTCAAGCGGCAGCTCATCTTCGATGGCGAATTCTAACAGCTCATCGTGGTACGGATTCTACAAGCCACGACACAGTGATTCGTTCATGTCGGTTGAATATTTGTTGTGAGCCTCGGTTAGTTGTCTGCTCTTACTTGTACAGCGCTGCGAGCGCCTTCTTGTTGACTTTGCCCATCGCGTTCTTGGGAATCTTTTCGACACAGAAGATCTTGCGAGGCGCGCGGTAGTCCGCGAGGTGTTCATGGAGAAACTCACTCAGCGGCGGCTCTAGCTTCTCTTGCGGCGTGTTATCCATCGTGCGCATCAAAGCAGACACAACTTGGCCGTATTTTTCATCCGGGATGCCAAACACAGCACACTCCTGGATCTGCGGATGGCTCAGCAGCACACGCTCAACGTCCAGCGCGGAGATCTTGTAGCCTGCGGACTTGATGATATCTGCACTCGCACGCCCGCGGATCCGGAAGCTCTCTTTCTCGACGCTGTACTGGGCGATATCACCCGTTTTAAACCATCCTTCAGCGTCGATTTCCTTGGCGGTCGCCTCAGGTTTGCGCCAGTACTCCTTGAACACGATCGGTCCTTTAACACGCAGCTCTCCTTCTTCTTCAGTGTGGAGAGGGATCTCTTGCTCTGACTCAGGGTCCACAATACGTACTTGTACGCTGGGAAATGGCTGGCCAACATAGCCGAGATGGCGTTCGCCGTGTAGTGGGTTCGTCAGCGCCATCCCAAGCTCCGTCATACCGTAGCGTTCCAGCAAGCGGAGACCTGTGAGGTCCTCCCAGCGGTTCAAAATTGATAGCGGACACGCCATGGAGCCGCTGATCGCCACACGGAGGCGTCTAGCGGCTTCGATCGCGAGCTGCGGGTCACTTGAGGCGCCCCCTGGAGCCTGCATACGCTCCATTTCCTCCAGGAGGTTCATGTACACTGTCGGTACGGCCATGAGCATCGACACAGGACGTGTGGTCGTGTCTGGGTGTTGACTCTCTGTGAGCTTAGACCAGATCAGCGATGGCTTGGCTGATGGAATGAACTCGAGCGAGCCGCCAGCGTAGTGTACACACAGTAAGTTGTTCAGCACGCCGTGAACGTGGTGCAGTGGCAGAAAGTGCAGCAAATGGTCGCGCTCGGTCATCTCCCAGGCACTCACAACGTCGTGGATCTGGGCCGTGAGACCTGCGTGGGTCGCCACGACACCCTTGGGGCGTCCTGTCGTGCCGCTGGTGTACACGATCTGAGCTGCGAGCTTCTCAAAATCACTGGATCCGAGCCACGCCCGCACAGTCTCCTCACCATGGTCTCCAATATCAGTGGATGATTGATGTACTGGCCGATTGTGGATGACCACGCCAGCCCTGCCCTTGGTCTGGACGCTCTGGATGAACTGGACCAATGGCGAGGACGCATCTTGGGCAGCAAACTCATCGCTGACGATCAATAACGCGGCATCTGAGTCGTCCATGATGTACCGGAGCTCCTCCACAGGATGGCTTGGGTGTAGTGGCACGCCGACACCGCCAGCCAGCCACGTCGCCCACTGCATGGCCACGTAGGATGCGCCACGGGAGCCCAAGTACGCGATACGCGGCTGGTCGTGGGGACTGGCGGTGGCTGGAAGGCTTTGCCGGATGATATCACGGAGACGCTCGGCTTCCGAGAGAAGCTGAGCATACGTCCAGGAAGCTGCTGATGGAGACTGCTTGATGGTGGTGGTCTCGTAGAGCGCAGACCGCTGCGAGTGATGCAAGATGCGATCAAATAAATGCGGTGGAGACGACGGAGATGACGGTGAGGAGGATGAGAATGGAGCCGATCCACCGATGGATACCCTCTGGACAATACTGGATTGTGCTCTGGATACTCGCATCACTGATGGTCCGGAGATCCAGCGATGGAGAGCGGCGCGTCGTCCACAGATCCGCGTCGCGATCATCTTCGGTTTGGTTGATGGTGAGGAAAGAATCGAATCGAACTGAGTGATGGACTTGAAGATGGTGTGGATGTGTGGGCCACACTGTGTGTGTTGGGGAGCCGTTTTTATTGTGGCCCACATAAATCTGAGCGTAATACCGGTTTTCTTTATGAAATACCGGTATGGTTTGCTGCATCTTGGTGTTGCCTTTCTCGCATCATCATGCGCATTGTCGTGTCGACAGTTCCGGCGCTGGGAATGCAGCTTCCGTGCCCACTGGAATGAGCAACAGACACATGTGCAGCCTGTACGATCCACCACACAAGGGATTAACGGCGGTGTCCACGTTAAACGGCAAGCGACAGGGTCGTGGCTGGTGACTTACCATGACGACCCACGCGATACTAGTGCAATAAGGAGGGGCGGTGTTTTCGTGACGCTAACCAACTTGACGGCTAATCCATTTACGGTGAGATGTCCAACACTAGCTGGCACCAACCTTAGCGAAGTACTACGTAGTTCGTGTGGCATTAGCACAGTGAAGTTGATGCAGGTTCATACATGTTATCATGTGATATTAGGGGTCCTATCTCTTCAGACCGTTCTCCTTCTCTCTTTGTCCAACAGCTATACAAGTCCTGTCGGTGGGCTTAGACAGCAGCACCGTAGGTGTTCTTGGCAGCCACGGCCTTGCGGCGCTTGAGGAAACCGAAGCCCGCAAGCGCGACACCGACAATGATACCGACGATCAGCACTGGCAGCAGCGAGCTGAGCAGGCCCTTGATGCCCTTGTACTTGTCCAGACGCGTCGACGTGATGGTCGCGCTCTCCTCACCGAAGTACGCTGGCGAGATGACCTCGGCCTTGAGCTTTGGCCACAGCACGTCGCTCATTGGCGCATCAGGCGTCCACTGCGACTTGGCCAGCGCGTACGAGGCCATGAGACGCTTGCGGGCACGCATGGCCTTACCGGTTCCTGGCTCGACATCCACGTAGGTCTGGTAGCGGTCGTAGTACTCCTGCTTGAGCTTACCGGCCGAGTCGTACAGCGTGTCCTTCGACGCGACCTTACCATCCGCCATGGTCACCTCCACACCCTCGTGCAGCGACTTGTCTCCGTACAGGAACAGTGGGTACGACACGTACGCGAGGAAACCGACGTTGAAAGCCATTGGCTGCACACCATCGACTGGGACTCCGGTACCCTTGGCAGCCTTCTCAGCAGTGTACGTGAGCAAGTCGTTTGGCGGCAGGAAGCGCGTGAGCGTGGCACCGTCCAGGTCGTAGGTCTCGCCCGTGTTCACGATCGTGATGTTCTGCTTAGCCTGGTTCAGGTACATGGTGTTCACCTGGAGCTCGACCTTGTCTGGGAAGCCCGAGATCGAGGCACCGCCTGGAGGCGACGAAGTACCATCGTTACCAATCACATCACTGCACGTGGTGTTGGCGGTCTTGGCGGCACAGTTACCGTACACCGCAAAGGCGTTCAGCTCCGTGAGCGTTGGGTTACGGCGCGAGTCGAGCGTGGCCCACAGCGGCTGCGTCGTGAAGCCGTCGTACATGACGTAGTCACCGATCTTGGCCTTGTCGTCACAGCCCGTCTTCTGCGTGTACGTGGTGAGCGAGGCCGCGCTAGGCGCGGTCTTGGACCAGTCCATGCCCGAGCCTTCGACGTTACCAGGCAGCGGCGCCGCACACACACCGAGCAGTGAGCACAGACTGCACGTACCGTTCACAGACTTGGCATCCGCCTCCGAGCCCGCGGCCGCCACCTTGGCCACAATACGGCCACACGTGAGCGGGTTCAACGCCAGGATCTTCTTGCCCGACGCACACTTCTTACACTCGGCCCAGATCTCCGGGCACGTGCCCGCTGTGCACTTGGCACACTTGTTGTCCAGGTCCGCGGTCGTGCCGTTCTTACAGTTGTTCACGTAGTTGGTACCGAGACCAATACCCGCGAGCATGCTCGGGAATCCCAAAGCCCAGTCCGAGATCGGACGCTTCGCGAATACACCCGAGTAGGCCAGGCCGGTCATCTTGGTGACGTCCGGGATGGTCGCGGCACTCACACCGAGAAAGCCCAGCACGGTGTTGCCCAGCAGCTTCCAAGCCTCTGGCTGGTTCGAGTTCAGGCCGTTGGTCCAGCGCATCATCTTCTCCTTGTTCTCCTGGATGATATCCTCGCGCTCCGCCGCAGTGAGCTTCTTTCCCCAGTCCGTACCGGCCGCGAGGCGACGCAGGAAGCCGAGTTCACCACCGGCTTGGGCAATCACGTTCAGGTAGCTCACGTCCCAGGAGATCACCTGGTCCGTGTCCTTGCAGGTCGCACACGACTTGGCCTGTTCGAACGTGTGGTACGTATACTGCTTGTAGCTCACCGAGTTCTTATCGTCCGCGAGCTTGACATCCAAACGGATCTGGCGACGGCGGTACATGTACGGACCGACTTCAGTGACCTTGAGCTTGTCGCCCTTCTCCAAAAAGTCCATCGCGTTGGTCACATTGAACATGTTGAGCGCGTAAAAGTACGGCGTGCAGTCCTTGCACTCGCCGTAGTTGTCCAGGAATGCTTCCTTCTGGACATCCTCAGGCTTGCAGGTCGCGACACCATCTTCAATCGTGCTGGTGATCACGCCTGGCAACGCCGCGCCGTACACGGTCGCAATGACCGCGAGCAACGCGCCTGTGCCGATGAGCGTGTTGGCCACGACCAGCGGCGAGCAGAACTTCTTCTTGCCGCCGGTGCGCGTGTCATACTTGTGCGGCGCGGGCGTGGATGCGGTCTTCTCATACGCCTCGGTCACAGACCCGGGCGTGATTGGCGCTTGGTTGGCCATGCTTCTCGATGCGATGATTGATGTCGGAGACCGGCGAAGCAAATCGGAAAGTGATTGATGCAGGAGAGCTGGTGAGCGGAGGGGAGCAGAGAGAGAGGAGGGAAGCAGAGTTGACCCGAGGGGACGAAGGACGAGAGACCGACAGGAAAAGGAGAGGGGAGAAGAGGGAAGGGCACGAAGGCGGCAGGAAACGCTGGTGCCACCTGCTGCCCAGATGGGAATGGATGCGTGTTCAACGCGTAAGGGGAGCGACAGGACGAAACCAGGTGCAGGTTTCCACTCGGTGACGGTCACCGGGTGACCAGCTTCTCGACCGCCGAATGTGAACAGGTTGTCAAGACTTTTGACTCAAGAGAGGAGAGGATCGCGGGCAACCGGAAGGGCTCGGGGTCAGTGGGCAATCAAGGGTAAAAATAGGCCAAGTGGTGGAGGCCCAGCAAAGACGGTGCGAGTGCGGCACAACATTCTGGTGCACGAGGTCAGTTTCACTCGGGGTTTGTATGCTCCAAATTGGGGGCACATGCTGGGGAGCTGTGCGGTAGCCAGGCTATTTTAGTCAAGTGTGCACAGCCGGGGCATTCTCGTTCTTCCTGTCCTGAACTTCAAGCGTTTTCACAAAACGCCCTGTGGCCGAAGTTAGCCTTTTCAGAGGTTTTCCAATCAGATGCGAGTGATGCGGCGGATGCCACGCACGCAGTCTCGAAGATCTATTCTCACAGCATGGACTCGATACGTTCCACGTCGAAGAGAGTGTTCAGCATCTCCTAATAATTTGTTCTCAAAGGTCTGGAGAGCCACTGTACCTAATGCTGGCCCCTCCCACTGACGCTAGTGGTTGCGGTGGCTGATCGCGTGCGCAACGAAGACTCTGCTTTGATTAGCCTTTCCTGCATTTTGGCCATAGGGCGTCAACCAGCATCAATGGATCAAAGCATCGAAGCCGGCCAATCATTCCCACGCGTGCATTTTCATTGATGCGGTCAGTCTGATGGATCAAAGATGCCGTCGTTTGATAGAGGTACTTGAGTTACTATAGATACTCTCATGCGCCTGAGCAGGAATACGGTACCGGTACTCTCATGCGCCTGAGCATGACCCCCTGCTCAGGCATCGTGCTGCTCAGTGTTCCCTCCAGCAGATTCCGCAGCGAACATCACGGAAGGCTCTCCACTGGAGACCTTTCCTGTCCACAGTCAAGTCTCTGGGTGCTCCAACCCACCGTATCATGGAGAGCATGGTCCCGGGGCCTTCCAAGAACATGGCTCTTCACCGAAGAGTCTTCAGTTCAGTATGGTTATGGCAGATACAGCAGTGGATGGGCTTGGGGTTTAATTTCAAGTGGATATCACGATGGATTCTGTGAGCTCTTGGACGTGATGTATTAGTATGGAGATGGTGGATGGATGCCAAGTTCCATGCGGAAGCGTCCATAATGGAACATCAAACGCCGTCTCGTCACTGGGTTGGTGAGGCGGTTGCCGCGAAAACGAAGAAACTGGCCTCTGAGTTACGGCTTCTGGGTGTACGGTGGTCAACAGTCTCTCGCATATCAGAGGGTTCTGTGGTTGAGGCAGCGACACTTCAACGTGTGTGCAGTGGAATTCGAATTCTCAACCAAAGATCGCCACTTGTGGACGTCGCGCACAAGTCCAGTCACACATACTGTGCAGTACTGTATCCTGGATATTTACTGTACTGTACGATGTACAGTATTACGAAGCCAGCGAGTGGCTCAGTTGCGAATCCACGTTCGAATCCGACCTCTACGGTCGTGAGCTGCTCCTCCAGGTCTCTCTGGGTTCCAGCTTCTGAACGCATGTGAAGACTTGCGTCCAGAACGGATCATGCCCAGCCAACTCAGACACCTCGTGATCTACAGTACAGTACTCAAGCTGAAAAATGGAACGACTCGCCACACTGGAAACGCGTTCACGAACGGCAAGCGAACGCGACATCTCGATGAGGATCTCTATTGCCCAGAGAGAGATACCGGCACAGAGGATGAGGCGTGTACAGTATTATAGTGCAACTGCGGATTCCGATGTGGCATTTCCATGTGAACATGTGAATCCAAGGCAGCTGCTGCCCAGCATCGCAACATGAAGCCGCTGTGATTCACAGCGTGACTGGACCACATTCAGTGTTGTGTCGAAGTTCACTGTCAGGTACACTACAGTATCAGGAGAACTGGAGAGATCTTGGTAGAGTCATTCAAGCAGCCTTTAAAGAGACTGCACATTGAGTTTCTTAGCGACGACGTTGCCAGCGAGCTTCTCCGCGTGCGTCCCGAGTGTGGATGATGTCGTTGGCACTGATCGCACCACGCTGGATGCTTTGCAGCACGCGTGGCAATTGGCCAGGCCACGGCAGCTCTCGAACCGACAGGAAGAGTCTCGGGAAGCCTCGCCACAGTAGTAGAGTCAAGTGGAAACTCTCCATGCGAGAGAGCGATGCCATCTTCTGCTGGGCACTACTGTCGCTCTCACGACAACAGCGAAGGAGCCAGTCGAACGCGTAGAGATCACTGAGCCACAACGCAGCGGGTGCTGATGGAAACTCGTTCAGCAAGCTTTGAAGCGAGAGAGTGGGTACCGGTAGGCTCGTGCAGTGCTGGTGAAGATGCAGTAGCTTGGACCAGACGGGTTTAGTTTTGTCGGATCGCGCGATCACGTCCAGCAGTTCAGCGTGGCAGCAAGCGTCGTGGTGGCTGGAGTGGAGATAGACAAACACAGCATCGCTGTCATTGTCGATGGCTGCATCCAGCGCAAGCTGGGAGACGTGCTGAGGAAAGTCACGAGCCAGAGACTGGACAAGCGTGAGGTTCTGCGACTCGACCGCCTTCTGGAGAATGGCTGGTGAACAGGGAACGTTATGAGCCAAGAGGAACTCCACGACACGTTGATGGCCACGCTAGGCAGCACACGCGAGAGCTTCCGTCAAGTCGAGCTCAGATAGGGGACACTCCAGACGCCCCAGCAGAAACTGGAGGAGTCGCAGGCTTTTGTCTTCATCGATGACGGTCGACGCAGCCTTGAACACTGCAGCAGAGATCACGGAGGCGTCCTCCACGGAGTCTAGCACGATCTGGACCACTCGCTGGTGGCCTCGTCTAGCTGCACACACAAGTAGCGACTTGAGATCATGATCCGATGGTTGTAGCTCACTGACTCGCAGCAAATACTCGACAAGGTGGAAGCTTCGGTCTTCATCTGGCACATCAGCAGCAGCCAATAGCGCTTTGTGGTCGATCGACACGCACGCGAGCTCACAGTTGTCTAGTAGGAACTGGACGAGCTCCAGATTCCCACCACGTGCGGCAGCCTCCATCACCCGCGGTGCCCGCCTGACACGCATGTTGTTGTTGACAGTGTCTTTGTAAAAGACACTTGTTTTCGCGTCTTCCGTGGCCAAGAACAAAGCGCGACTGGGTCCTGTTTTCGGACAGCAATGCGGGTGGAACGCGTCGTGGATTCGTTGGGAGATGGCCAGACTGCCACTCTCAGCAGCCATACACAGCGCGATATCGGAGTCAGCACTGAACCATTTCCAGGCTTCTGGAAAACGGATACCTGCTGATTCTTCGGCAAGCTTGTCGAGAAGAAACTCGACCAGTTTATGGTTGTCGCGCGCCGCTTTGATGAGCGCAGAGACCGACAATAGTTCAGACGTCTCTCCAAACATCCGCACCAAGAAATACCTGCCCTTCTCTGCCTCAAGCACGGCATCTTCGTACTTCAGTCCATCCTGTTCACACAGGAAACGCACGATGTCCTCGTGGCCTCGAGCCACGGCAGCGGAGATCGCGGCTTCCACTCCACGACCATCCGAGTGCGACCGGATCAGCCGCACTTTCTCCAGATCACCGTGGCTTGCTGCGAGCCGCATCCAGGCAGCTTCTTCCGTTATCCCTTGAGCTTCGAACAGGAAACGAAAGACCTCGAGGTCGCTGCCGGACACGACTTCCGCTTGTAGCCAGTGGTTTGAGTGGATCAGTTCGGGCTGGTCTTGCGCAATCGTCATCAAGTTTGTGAGACCGATGTTCTTCCAGTCGACGTATCGACCGCCTAGTACACTGGGCAGTATATGCT
>JAADXI010000906.1:0-13305 GCA_023337615.1 Pythium brachiatum | reverse complement strand
GTGTTGGGTGAGTGGGGGCTGATGCTCTGGTGTCGGTTGAGGTTGGGTGAGCTGGTGCTCGGGGTATGGCGTTGGAGCGAAGCTCCGGGAAGTTGGGGGAGCAGGAGCTCTCCTGGTTGATGAGGAATCGAGGCGTTGAAGTCGTGTTTTCTTGTTTTTCTGGACGGCATGAGTTCCCTGGCCAAACGCATCCATGATGCGTAGAGTCGCACCACTGGGGTCGTCTTCGTTCAGGTGCGCGACTGCGCAAAGTCGAGGGCCCGCCAACTCCTCGATCGATGCCGTCGCACGCTTGGCAGAGGGCGGCCTCAAGGGCGGAAACGTCAAACACCGTGAGCACATGTGGATCGGTTCATCAGCCGCGCATGAAGGGGGCCTTGAGCGGAGTCGTCACCAATCGTAGCCGTCGTACACGTCGGAGAAGATGGCGCGACAAGTCATTGAACGCGTTCCGGGTTGGTATCAATGGATGGGCTGGTGTTGCAATGGCACTGGTGTGCATCAGGTGTCGAGAGGATCCGTTGTGCTTCCAGTAGCAGCAGCTTGGAATCGGCCACAGCGTCCGTCGCCACTTGCACTGTTCGTTCCAGATCCACGGTTCGGCTTCGCATCGCTCGGAAGACGCAGTCGTCTCCGTTGGACGCTCGCAGCACAGCCTGGCGACGGTGTTGCTGGGCCGTGCTTGCGATGAAGTCCATGACTCCTCGACTCACTGTGTGGATACTGTCTGAGGGCGCGTGCCACTTCGCCAAGAGATCATCAAGCCGTGTCGTTGCTAGTTTGCCACTCAAGTCTGTGGCCTTCACAGAGCAGAACGTGGAGATGGAGTTGTTGTTTCTGGATTGCCGCCGACTGGGAGCTGGGGGCGGTGGAGGTTTCGCCGATAGAGCGACGAGGTGCTGTACGCGCACTCGATCCATGACTGTGGAGGGCACACGCAAACCATCCAAGCGTCTCGCGTGCTGTTGGGTTGATTTGTCCTTGATTCGAGTCGTTCGCTGCATGAGCCGCTCCGAAATCGCAGCGATGACAGCGTCAGGCAATGGATTTTGATGTTTGCTGGAGTCGTGAGATGCCTCGCGATCCTTCTTGTGACGAGATTTGGCTCGATTCCACACAAAGCGCGTCTTGTGCTGCGCCCACTCTTCCACGAAACTGGGGAGATCGTCTTCTGGCTGCTGGGTGTCTTTGTCGCAAGCTGTTGGTGCTGTAGTCCCAGTCGATTGGCTCGATTCACGACGCGCCAACACTTCGTGGTGTAGATCTGGCTCACTGAAATCGTCGGAATACTCGTCTTCGTGAATACCCTCATCGCCTTGGGGCTCGAGGTCATCAGCTTCCTCAAACTCTTCACCATCATAACCGCCACCATCGTCAGCGTCTCCCTCAGCTTGCCTCGCACTGTCGTCGTGCTTGTCTAGCGAGTCATCGGCCACAAACGACGCCTCTGAGTACCGATCGTCTCCATCAGAGCTCTGGATCTGTCCTTGCACCGACATTGGATGCTTGCGAAGACGCGGAGGATCCAAATGAAGAGAACGATGACGCCACGCTGCTTGCACTGCTCATGGCGGTGGTGTTTCTGGTCTTTGCGGCACCCCCAACAGTCACGAAACAGCTCCACACACACGAAACGCCGCCTGAGGCGCGAGGTCTCCGATCACCGACTTGTCATATCCCTTGTTCTTCCTGCCTCTACATGTAGTAGTGTACACGAGTTCAGCGGATCGATTGTACGGCAGGCGACCTCTAATGATGATCTTCGCCAGTCTCTCAAGCCTGTGTGTGTGTCTGGGTATTGAACACAGGGCACGATCCCATTTCGTGCCCAAGAATATACCGAGCTGCTCAGGGACTTCACACGCACAAATTCGCCGTGACTGACAACTGCCGCCGGTCGATTAGCGGGTAGAGAGGAGGAACATCGCGATGCCCGCTGCAGATGCCCACAGCTTGACGCGGCCACGGCCGCCGTCTTCAAATACGAGGCGTGGTGACGCCAAGCGCTTCACTCTGCGCGACGGCTTCCACCTCAAAGACCGCAACGAGGAGAAACGCGTAGAGATCGACCACGCGATCGCTGCTGGAAACGCATCTACGCAGCCGCAGTCAACAAGCCAACCAAACCAAGCGTCCGATGCTGTTCTCGCTGGAAACAACCGCATTGGTCCGACGTCAGGCGATGTGACCGGGAATTCCACGAGCGTGGACACTGAAATCGCCAAGATCTTCGACTTCCTCCAGCGTCCGGCGCCTCAACTGGCTGTGAGCGATGGTGCTCATGCTCACTCCCCCACAATTCGAGTGAGCTCTGCTGGAGGGGGCGCGTCTAAGGCAGACGACGGCGTTGATGTGCCACCTCTCAGCTCCGCCTACCGTCAAGCCGAGGCTGCGGCGGTTCTCTCGCGGCTGCAGCCTTCTTCTGACTGGCTCATCTATCGCTATCGAGCGAAGGAGACACCGCGACGAAAAGAAGAACAGCTTGAGAAGATGATCCATGAAGTCCTTGGCTCCAAAGAGAGCGAGATCCTGCGGCCGACCAAGCCTGCACCACGAAGATCGAGTCGGAAGCGGCAGAGCGTGACGACGCAACTGCACTACGGGCAGAGCAGTGTCGTGCCTGGACTGGGACTCGCTCCTGGTGCCTTGGTCAAGCCAGAGAGCAGTCCATCAGGCAAGACCCCTCGAAGAGGAGGCACCACGGAGACGGTGCTCTTTGCCACGGAGCGAAGCCAAATGCGAGACAAGACCGCCGTGCCATTGAAAACCGACAAGCTTCTGGGTCGATTGGACGAGTTCCGGACATTCCCAGCCGTGATCGAGCGTGTGCTTCAACAGAACCGTGAGCAGCGACACGAGCGGATCCTTCTCCACGGTGAGAATCTCGTCCAGAAGAACAAGAAGCACCATCTCCACGTTCCTCCACTGCAACGGCCGCCTCACACGCCCGTGTTTCCATCGCTGGTGGAGCACAAACAGCACCAAGCGCTCAAACGCAAGCAGCTTGTCGATGAAAACGAAGAGCACACACTCCAGACCGTGGTGAACCGCTGGCAGAACCGTCGCTTGGAGATCCAGGAGCAGGAGCGGCGCCAGTACGTGCAGTCCCAGTGGGTCTTGATCGCTGTGCTCGGCCAGGCAACAGAACACTGGCGGAAAAAGTTCCGGGAGCTCAAGGCGCGTCGTGACACGATCGTGCGTCTTGCGATGATCAAGAAGATCCAGCGATACTGGCGACAGCAACAGCTTCTTCGGAAAAACGCGTCTGCAGTGTTGTCGATGCCCGCCGATTCCCCGCTGCGAGGCCAGTTTTACCGCATGCCCACCGTGCTCAAGTCCATCCACTTGGTGCAAGTTGGCATGCGGCGATGGATCGCGGGCAAGCGTTTCCGTGATAACCAGCGTCGAGTCGAGATCATCATCACGTCGTGGCTCGAGTTCCAAGACGTCAAGTTCCGGCGGCTCATTCTGCGGTTCCGCAAGCGCGTGCGCGAATTCCAGACGATGTGGCGCACGTGGCGAGCGATCACGGACGCACGGATCAAGCTGCTGTTGCTTGTGTGGACCAAAGTGGAGAGGAAGCACAAGCGTCGAGGCGGGCTGGCGAACCACGCCAACCAAGTCGATGCGGGAGCTGACCATACTGGTACCGGTACGCGAGGGAACCTTCGCGAGACGATGCACCGCCACCTTCGGAATGGAGGAGTCGTTCTCACGGCAGTGTCCGCTTTGGCACCGTCACGGTCTCCGATTAAAAGCGATCTCCATCTTCATGTCGAGGAAGACTTGCACTTTGCCATGCGTGACTTCTACGCCACAGGACACAGCCCCACGAACAAGCTCTCGGCGTCTCGTGGCCACCATCATCACCAAAGTACGAGCGTGCTGGCTGGATCGCCCACTCACAGCCACCACGCTTCGACAAGCGGCTCGGCCATGAAGAGTTCGGCTTCCACGACAGCGATGGAACCGTGCAGACCCCCGACTTCCCCACCAGCCACTGAAAAGATCCCGCTCTCGCTTAAAGTCGCGCTGCTGCGGCAGTTGGTGTCTGAAAAACGCAAGAAGTTTCAAGCCAACAAGGACCGCAAGCGGTACGAATGCCCCCCATAGATTACCCACATAGCGAACTCACCTCACTATGTCTTGATAAAAACAGCGCGGAATGGAAGGAACGCCGCCAGCAGCTTCGTCGTATCGACTTCCAGTACAACGTGCTAGATGAGCTGGCTGCTATCCAGCGCTTCGAGGCTGAGCACGCCGTCTTCCTTGTCTTGCGAAGTATCTCTGAGAGTGAGATCGTGCAGCTCATCCACACTGCACATCAGCGGTTGAGTGTATCCACGAATCCACACCAGCCACCATCGCTCTTCCTTCCGCCCAGCCTCGAGTACTCAACCAAGCCGACTCTGGGAGCGAAATCGCCGACGATGCGAGCGATCTCGCCGACTGCCCCTGCGGAGCTGAACCCCAAGTCGCGATACGATGGCCCGAGACGATCCACGATGCTCACCATTCAACCGCGCGTGTCGCTCCACTCTCTTCAGAACATGCCAATCGGCGAATGCTTTGGGCAAGATAACGATTAGAACAGAGCGGGAAGCCACCATGCATTACCTGTACTTTTTACAGGCGCATCATACTGGTTTTCTTGTCCTTTTTCGGCGGTGGAGTGTTGTCGCGCCCCGCAAAGATCGAAAACACGGTCGGTTCCTCAGCACCACGCTTGTTCGCGAGGTAAGTGCGCACGGAATCCATTGTAGATTCCATGGTGGAAGGAGGCGCCTGCTCGTACTTGAGGGCGATTGGCTTCTTGTCACGTCCAGATCTCCATGAGCCAGCAGCTGCAGCAGCGGGGGCGGGAGCGCGAGGCTCTAGCAAGGCAGGGATACCGACCCCGAGCTCACGTGCGTTCATCTCGAAAAACGGTCCAAGAATCGGGAAGCTATGTTCAGCCTGTTCAAACTCGCGCACGAACGGCCGGATCCACTTGGACAGCGATTTCGTGTGAGCTTGGAAACGGAATCGTGAGTCCACGAGGATGATCGCGCCATAATCTTGGCGATGACGAATGCATCGTCCAAGCGCTTGGTTTAACGCTCGGAATGCCTGGAGCTGGTACCATTGATGGCCCGTGACGAGCACACGGTCCACGCGGCTCTTTTCATCTTGGTACTGGCGCTTCAAGAGCACCTGGAGCTCCTTCACATTCGGGTATGGAATGCCCACCGCCAAGACAGCACGCGCATTCGCGTTCGAGAAATCGATACCTTCACTGACTTTGCCTCGATACACGGCCAGGAAGATCGCACCGGTCTTGCCGCCAGTTGCCATTCCTTGCTCTGACTTCACATCGAACTTTGGTTCTGTCTTGATGCCAAACGTGGTCTCGGACTTCACTAGTGCCGCATCCTCCGTTTTCACTGCCGCTCCCTCTTGCATATTGGTCATGCACTCAACGATTGTGCGCTTGTACTCATCGAGCAGCGTATCGAAATCCTTGCCTGCGGTCCGCGGCTCGCTGAAGACTCTCTTTGTTTGCTCAATCTTCGCCCACACTCCAGTCTGTTTCCATCTCGTCTGCAGCTTGTCCATCAGCGAGTAGGACGGGAAGAACATCAACACGCCACCTGGCACGACTTGCGCGTATTGCAAGAGCAGCTCGCCCATCGAGTCTTGATAGCGGAACTCCTGCTGGTTCTTGAACGTCGCCGATAGATCCACACCACCCGGTCCATTCATCACGGCGCCAATAAATACTTGCCGTCGGATATTCACAACGTGGTTGGCCTCTAAGCGGATGGGGAAGTCCGTGCCCAGCTCACCGGCAAACGAATCCATTGGGCTCAGCGTACCGGACGTCAGGATCACTGAGCGCGCCTGCTTGATGACATCGGAGAACGCGACGGCGGCATTCAGACACCAAATGCACATCTTGACCTGCCAGTCGTCTGATTGGCTCTGGCTATAGCCACCACGACCGCCGAAGCGACTACCGCCCCGTCGTGATCTTGACTTCATCACGATCAGCTTGAAGTCGTCCAGGTACTTGAGCTCATCGCGATACATGTAATCCGCCACGTTGAGTACCCCGCGGATCGTGCCCACAGCCAGCGCACTGAGTCTGCGGTCGCTTCCGTCTTCGTCATTCTTGGGTCCGTTCTGCTGCGCCTCCATCGCCAGCTCCTTCTCATGCTCCATCACAGTCGTCATATCCTTCCTCAACTGGGGAAAGTTCTCCTTGGTCATGGAGGCAAACTCAGCAAACATCGCGATACAATCCGCGCCCGTCCACACTTTGCTCTCCTCTTCAAAGCCCGTGGGCTTGAGGATCGTCGACGACGACGCTGCGATGTTCTTGAGCCAGCGATGCACGCCGTTCAGCACCTTCAGCAGACCCAAGTACACTGGCGGCCTGTTTCCATTCTTGATCACGTCTGTGAATGAGCCGATCGCGCCCACGAGCGCGTCGATCGTGAGCTCAAGACTCGCGCTCGAGCGACAGGTATCTTCCACATTGTGGGCTTCGTCCAGCACGATGATCGCGTCTTTGATCGAGATATTCACAGCTTCTCGAATCGACGGGTCCAGCAAGTAATTGTACGGACAGAACACGATATTGGCCTCAGCCAACGCGTCGCGTGCGTGGTAGAACGCACACTCGCGGTGCTTCTTCGCCAGTTGCACCAGGTCCTCAAGATCCCACACGGGCGGCGCCACACGTCGCAGATCGTTGGTCTTGCGGCGCTTGCGGAAGTAACTACACCCATTACTCTCCACGGCGTCGCGGCACTTGTCGTCGAGCTGGCTCGGGTCGCGGTTCACCTTGGAGTTCACGCAGTAGTGGGACTTGGAGCCCAGTACACAGGTCTTGAGGCTGTCCGAGAACGGGTTCATGATGTCCGGACTGGCCAAGTACGACACCGGACAGTTCTTGAGCTCGTCCACGACCTGCGCTAGCTGCGAGTGCGTGCGCGAACAGAAGAAGATCTTGGGCGGCGTGATGCGCTTGCTGGAGGTTGCGGTCTTGTCGCCTGAGACCGAGTGGAAGTCCTCGAGATCCTCGGCGGACAGCTTGGACTCTGGCTTGAGGACCTGTTCAAACGAACCGGGCAAGGTACGCCGCTTGGACGGCGGTTCTGCGGCCGCAGGAGCGTCCCCAGAGCCGCGCTTTTTGTCCTCCATGGAGATCCATCCGTCCTCCTTCAACCTCGCGCCATTGCCGTAGCGGAACTGCTCAAACGTTGGCTGTGTGGACGCGAAATCGTCGTCCTCATCATCTTCATGCACTCCATTTTCCTGCTTGGTGGCGGTGTTGTTGGTGGTGGTGTCCCTCGTTTCAGATTTGTTGGCGTTTTTAGATTCGGGACTCGGTCCCGCCTTGGCGGCTTGCTCGTCCCGTATCCGCTTGTTTTCAACCATTTCCTTCACGAATTGTCTTTGGAACGTGAGGGACGAGCACAACAACGCGAGGGTCTTGCCGGATCCTGTTGGGGACTCGAGCAGCGCGTGCTGGCCGGACTTGAGCGCCAACAAAACCTTGTTCATCACCGCCAACTGAGCTGGGAACGGCTTCTTGCCCTGTGGAAAGTCCACGTCGTAGCCCATGATCATGAACTTGTTCTCAGCGGGAGTTGGAGTTGCGTCGGTTGCTGCTGGTGGTTCTGGTTGCGGCGCAGGAGCAGCAGCAGCGGCGGCGGGGGCCGCATAGCTGACGGGGTCTTGCTTCACGCTGTCCATGGGACGAGAGTTTGTTGGAACTCCTCAATTTGCGCGCCAAAAATGAGCATCAACGAGCAACTACTGTTATCCTCCTGAATAGAGCGCTGTACCGTTGACAGCCTGAGAAATTGGATACTACCTGCAAAAATAGATACCTCTCACACGTCGCAGATCTTGAAGCAAATATCGCACTTATTTGGGTACATCCAGTAGTGTCTTTAAATCTCATCTCCATTTTCGAACTCGCTGCGCGCGGGAAGCTTGCAGGAGATGGAGATACCAGCGACGCCAAGCGCTACGCAGTCGCCGTTGGTACAAGCGCTGCAGGACGCATGTGCGACTAGTAGTGCACAGGATGTTCAATCTGTACTTGAGCAACTGACTCACGAAGAAAGCAGCGTGGAAGACGTCGTCAATGCGCCAAACCGAGTGCGTAAAGTCAACGCACCTGATTGCCATGAGAGATCCCCCACTTACGCTGTTTGTCTGTGAACTGCAGCTCGGAGCAACACCTCTGCTGGTCACCTGCCAACGCCATGGTAGTGATGATACGCTGGCAATAATCTCTGCGCTGCTACAAGCTGGTGCCCGTCTCGACGCCGTCATCAGAGTGAGTATCAGCGTGTGGATTTCACGTCACATCCACTTTGTTGACCGCCGTTTCTATCGCACTAGGACGGCTCATCGGCTCTTCATCTTGCGTGTGCTCGTGGTCACTTGGCCGCAGTGAATCTGCTGCTAGAGCACGGCGCAGACGCGGACGCGTGCGATAAAGTACGTAGTGTTTACTACCTTGTAGCTCCCAGCTTACCTAACAAGACTCGTATCTATAGAGCAAGCGGTCGGTTCTCCACGCGGCTGTGAAGCAAGGAGACATCGAGATCATCGAGCGGCTTGTTCGCCATGGCGCTGATGTCCACGCAGTCGACAAGTTCGCTCGCTCGCTCCTCCACGTGGCTGTGCAGCGCAAGAGCGTCCCGAGCATCATGCTGTTGGTGAGCGCCGGCGTAGATGTTAACGCGGTGGATGCGGTGAGTGGCTGGAAGAATGTTTCTGGTGGTTAATGGCTTTTGTAAACGTGATTATGGTGGTCATTTTGGTCTATAGGATGGATGGTCGTTGGTGCACGCGGCTGTGATGACCGGCCAGGTCGATGTGATTGAGCTGCTCGTGCGGGAAGGCGCCGACGTGAACGTCATGGATGAGGTATTACATAGTGGAGAAATAGCGAGAGGGGGGTGGCTGTTTGCTTCCTGATGTACTGATGGGTAAATGGGATTGTAGAAAGGCAACTCGCCGCTGTTCCTGGCCATTGTAAACAACGCCAGCACCGAGGTGATCGAGTGTCTGGTCAAGAAAGGCGCAGATGTGAATACGACCGACATGGTAAGACAGTGCGTGGTGGGTTAGCTCACAGATACCTATGAGCTGAAAGGGAGTGCATGATATGGCTAGGATGGCAAGACTTTGCTGCACTATGTGGCCGAGCATGGTACGGTGGAGACGATGAAGCTGCTCGTCGATCACGGCGCACGTGTGACTGCAGAGGATCGGGTACGTTGACTCCATTCAGGCTACAGTGAGGGTCAAGGCTGGGGGCTTACTGTGTGTGTTATGACAGAGTGGCAAGTCGGTATTGCACGTTGCGGCTGAGCGAGGAAGTGAACGAGCGCTGCGCTTTCTGATCAGCAAGGACGTCGACCTCAACGCGGTGGACAAGGCGGAAGCAAAATCGATTCTACACGTCGCTGTTGCCCAGGGCAAGCGAGAGGTGGTGCAGTTCCTTGTACAGAAGGGCGTGGACGTGAATTCGGTCGACAAGGTAAGAGACAAGCGCGCTTCAAGCGCTCGTTAGGCATGGGCTGATGTAAAACTCTGCTGACATAGGATGAAAAGTCGTTGCTCCACGCGGCTGTTGACAACTTGGCCAAGACTGGCGACAATGTCGAGATGCTCGAGTTCCTCACTCACAGCGGTGTCGCTGTAAACTCGGTTGATTCGGTATGTAGATCTTTCTTTGACGTACATTTTCCACAAGCATCGTCTCATCTGCTGATCTAGCGAGGCCGTACGCCACTCCACGCCGCGTGTTATCTTGATCGATTTCCAGAGGCCGTGCGCTTCCTGTGCAACAACGGAGCGACCGACGCGCTCACTGTCGAAGACGAGGTACGGCAAGGTGCTGTATCTTTCAGCGGTTCGTTTCCATTGCTCATTCGTAGTCTTGTTGGCTCCATGTTGACAGGATGGTTTTTGCCCGCTTCACATCGCTGCCCAGAATCTGAATGTGGCTCTCGTCGAAATTTTGCTGAACGCCGGTGCTGAAGTCAGCGCTCACTGCCGAGTACGTAGCCTTCGCGCACTTGAGTGAAGTTGTTGACGACTCACAATAATGTTTGACATGATGATCACCAGGGAGGAGAGACGCCGCTCGGAATCGCGTTCTTCGTCTTCAACACTGACTGTGACCAGGCATACCCAGTCGCGTACTCTTTGTGCTCACGTGGGGCTGAGTGGGATACGAGCTGTGATGAACGGTTATCGGAAGGTCGCACGCGCGCTCGTGATGCCCTCGAAGAAAGCAAGCAGAAGGACAGCGAGGCAGCAGTGGAAGAGCTACAGAAAGAACTACGTGAGGAGCTCAAGTGGCGGTTGGGTCTTCGTGTGTGCGTCGAGTATTGGATGGAAGAACGCCGCAAGAGCGTGCAACGGCTCACTGACATCCCCGTGGAAGAGGTCAAGCGCGGCCAGGATGCCGTACGAATCTTTTTGACGAGCATGGAAGAGACGGCAGTCGATGAAGTCGTGTATCGACGCAAGATATGTGTCGTTGGGCCAGGAGAATGGGGCAAAACAAGTCTCGTGAAGTCGCTGACCTCGATGCAGCCGTCACTCGTGCACAAGGACGATCGTACCATCGGCATCGACCTGATGCCATGTCAGTTCGACCACACAATCGAGTTGGAGGGGTCACCGCCTGTCGTGCGTCACCATGAAGTTACGTTCTGGGACTTCGCGGGCCAAGATATCTACCAAGTGGCCCACTCGCTGTTTTATTCCAAGCGCACGCTGTATTTGATCTGCGTCGACTTGGAAGCGTACGCTTCCGCTCTCCGAGAAGCTCAAGAGAACCCTTCCCTGCGTCAGGGCGAGGCCATCATTGCACGCTTTGTGCGCCACCACGTCTTCCGTTGGGTGCGTTCCATCTTCGCACGTCAGCCCGACGCGGAGTTTGTCGTCGTGGGAACGAAAGCTGACCAACTTCCGGAAACGAAGCTCGCGTCCGAGATCTGGCGGGACCTGCGTAGCCGCTTGAGCGACTGGCAGACCAAATTCGTGGCCGAGCTCGAAGACGAGTACCGAGTTGCGAAAGACTCGCTGTCTGCACCATCGGCCAAGTCGTTTGCATTCCTTCGTGCCGGGAAGACTGACGTCCTCGCTCAGATGGACGCACTCAAACGCAAGGTTATCCACACAGTCTCGGACGAGTGGCTCGTGGTCAGCAACGCCGAACGCGACTCAGTGCTCAGTGCGCGCCACGCTCTGGAGCAGCATCTCACTCTCCGTGATCGTGGGTATCCGATGAGCCGCAAGTACCAACTCGTGTTGGCAGCAATTACTAAGCGCCGGGAGGAAGCGAGGGCGATGGAGAACCCGAAAGATCGGATCGAGCACACGATCCTACCGCACACGGCGCTGTTCCGCTTTCTTCTGCGTGATATTGAAGACCTGGAGCCTGGCGAGTGTGCTTCGATCATGCGTACGCTCCACGATCTGGGCGACGTGTTGTGGTACGAGCGAGAAGGCACTGGAGCATTACAAGGCCACGTGATCATTGATCCAACACTGGTGCTGGACTTCGTACGCGAAGTGATCAACCACAATCGCATGAGAATCCAGGCAGAAGATGAGAAGCTGGCCGGGCGTGTTTCCCACACCGCATTGAGCAACTTCCCATTGTGGTGTGATCTCGGAGCGGACAAGGAGCTTCTTCACGCGTTCAAGCTGCTGCTCCAGTATTTCCAGTTGGCGTACCCTGCCGACGGCAAGGAGATGGATTGGGACTCGGACTTGATCGTGCCGACCTACTGGAAAGCCCGAACAAACACAGCCAACGATATCGCGACGGAAGCATCGTTTCTCGCGCGCCATGGGTTCACGGACGGCGATGCCGAGCGCATGATCTGCTGGGAGTACGAGCTCTCCAACGAAGTCTCGGACACGGTGTTTGAGCACTTCGCCGTGCAAAGCCACAGCGCGATGTTCGAACGTACTGTCCGAGCAAACTGCATCGAGTCCTATGTCACCGGCGACTTCGCCTCCCGTATCGAGCTTTGTCCGGACGACAGTGGCACGCGCGATCGTATTCGTATCCGAGTCATCGCACATGAGAAGACGGACGAGAACACGACGTGGTTGTGCATGCGATACTTCGTGATGACGATGGAGAAAGTGCTGGACGCGTACCCCGGCTTAACCGCCTCACGTTACATCGTCGATCTTGGTGAGAAGACAAATGGCGAGCGCCATCGAATCTGCAAGGCCGTAAAAGCGTTGGTGGACGCAGCGAGTATGGGGCGAGACGAAGCGTCAGTTCGAGAGATGATGCCGTGGCTTCCGCCCGACTTGGCTTGGTACATCGAGAAGGCGTGGAGACGGCCGGGTGTGCTCCAGGAGCTTCGAACGAGAAGCTTACTGCAGAAAGCGCTCAGCAAAGTGGACGTGCTAAAGAAACTGGTCGTCGCCGGCGATGCTCAACGTCGCTACCCGGCGCTGTGGACTCTCGAGATCAATGTGGAAGCCCCGAAGAAAGCCGTGCTGTGTATGCTCAGTGATCTATCTGGACAATGCTGCCACGAGCCCATCGAGTTCGACTTGCCGCCTGCGTTTCTCGCAAAGTACGCGTCGTTTCTTCAGGTTCGTTGTTGGTTCATGGATTTTATCAGTACTCGTCTCTGATGTATCGAGTGGGTTGTAGGTGGGGCTTTCGGTTTGTTCCAACGTCGCCCCCCACGTGCTCTCACTCGGGATTCTCAAGAAAGCCACGAAGCTGGCTACCTCAGGTGAGTTTGCTCAGCAACCTTGAGTTGGTTTGTGTAAGCTGACGCTCAAACTCCTTCCCACAGCTGCAAGCAACCAGATTGAGCGAGCGATACGCACGTACAGTCTCATCGACAGGCTCGACGTGCCAGCATCAGGCGGTGTGTTCTCGTCCGCGACAAATGACAAGCTATCACCACAGGGCTCGATCGCCTTACTGCGGGATCTGCTCACGCTGCACAATTCGGACTTCAACGAGCTCACGATCTCGGAGTTGGCAGGACTGCAGTGCGCGGCGACGGCGAGCGGCCACTACATCTGGGCGAGTCGACAAGAGATCATGGCCATGGGCGATAAGCTGACGCCGTGCGATCCAGAGCACGACCGCGGTCTCGACTCGTCATCATCTCGGCCGTCTTCTTTGTCTCACTCCGTCGCCTCAACTATCTCGTTGAAATCCACCGCCAAGGATCCAAGTTTTCCAGCGCTGCGCCTGGCCATCAACGTCGTTATTGGACTTCCCGCGTGGGACTGGCGCAAGAC
>JAADXI010000905.1:0-13330 GCA_023337615.1 Pythium brachiatum | reverse complement strand
TTGCCAGTTGCCGTCGCGCGTCATCTTGCTTGTAGCTGAAGGACGTCGTGAGGTCCTCGCGCTGGAACCCATTCGGAAGCAACTCATCCGGAACGTCGTCGGGGCCGCGAGGATCCAAGTGGCCGTAGCTTCAGCCATACGCCATCAAGTCGCGTCGCCGCTCGAGTGCGCCATTCACATTCCGAGCAGTCACACAGATCTTGACGCTCCGTAACCCAGCCTTGACGCTCCGCTTCAATTGTCCCCATAAGACGGCGTCGTTCCTCGGTTAATAGCAAACGCTCTGCACTCCATGACTGGCGCTCCTGTACATAGGTTGCTTCACGCGCCTCGCGTTCACGTAGCGCAGTCTCTTCACGCGCAAGAGCAGCATCGCGTTCTCGTAGAGTAGTCGCTTCACGGGCAACAGCTGCATCGCGATCACGCAGAGCAGTCGCCTCCCGGGCAAGAGCGGCATCGCGCTCGCGCAGAGTAGTCGCTTCACGCGCAAGAGCAGCTGCAAGATCGGCATCGCGTTTCTCTTCGACCCCGATTCTATCTTGGCGAGAGATGGCCCGCTCTTCGTTCACTGTTGCGTTTGCGGCGTCGCGCTCTTGCCGAGCAAGATCCCTCTCCTTGATCGCCGCATCTCTCTCTCGCTCCAGTAGTTGACGCTCGCGCTCCGCGACACGAAGAAGGCCGTCTAGTCGATCGCGCTCGCGGCGCACCTCGAACAAGTTGACGGCCAGATCGCTGATGGGATTCTCCGCGTCGTGCATTCTTGTCTCCGATTCGTTCGACGGCTTGTCCAGTTGTGTTTCGTTTGAACTTTTGAATTCGCCTGGCGAGGTTTTTGATTCTCGAGGTTTTTGCAATTGTAGGTTTTGAGGTTTTGAACTGTTATCTCAAACAGTGATTCACTATCTTTTTTTGTGAGAATTTGACGTTTGCTAACAAGAGTATAACAATGGTAGTCGGCCAAGATGACAAGCAATACATTTCTATCAAGAAAGCTGTCGCATTCACTGGAATGGGCCGACATGGAGGGCTACAAGCCTGCTGTGGCATCTCGTTGCACCACTTTCCGTGAAGATATCGAAGAACGAATGACCGACACGAACTACTCGCTTCGCAAGTTGAACATTGTGTTGAATGATCAAAACGTTTTCGACGAAATCGACCAGAGAATCCGCGCCAGCGTCGAGACCCAGCAAGATCTCAAATCGCTGATGCGACTAAGCAAGACTGCGGCTAAGTCAGAAAATGTTACTCTCAGCAAGGAAGAAGAAGATCTACTCGCGCGTGTCGAAGCTCTGCCCGATCTGCTTAACGAATGAGAAAAAAGATTGAGCCAATATAGCAGTCATGGTGAAGTGCCAACACGGATCGTGCTCCACACGAGCGAGGTACGGCCATGAAGTATGCAAACCCACGCACTGCTTCAGACACAAGCTTGCCAATATGAAATGCAACTACAGAATCTGTGCTTGTGGCAGATACGCGCGCTTTGGCCATCGACAATGGTATCCAATCGCCTGCAGTACTTGTAAGACGGAGGAAATGCATGATGCGATCAGTCCGAAGTGCCGAGCTACGGGCTCTGTGACTATAGCTAGCTTTGGCCTTCCACGGCGTAAACCAACTGCATGCGCTCAGCATCGAGCACCACGAATGGTCAATCGCAAAGTCAAGTACTGCTCGACGTGTAAGGCCGTCGCGGCAATCCAAAGTACAAACCACTCTGCGCAAGATGCTTTGCCTACACTAACCCGGATGATCCGCGCGTCCTTCGACTCCGAACTAAAGAGCACATGTTCATGCAAGTCGTACAGGACATATATCCCCATATAGTGCGAGATCGCATCATTCGAGGAGGTTCCTCGCGTCGAAGACCTGACGGTCTCATTGACTGTGGCACACACTCACTCGTAATCGAGATTGATGAAGACCAGCATCAGTCGTACAATGATCTGTGCGAGAATAGACGAATCATGGAGATCTTCACAGACCTGGGATGCCGGCCACTTGTAATCATTCGACTCAACCCAGACTCCTATTCTTCGGATGACCACCGTGTCACCGGCGCGTTTATTTTGTCCAACAATGCTCAGAACTTAACAAAGAATATGCCAGAGTTCACACTAAGATGCGACCGTCTACTTCACGAAATCCAGTCTGCCATCACAACCCTTCCGCTGCGGGACATCACATGCATTCAACTCTTCTTCGATTCACAGTGACCCAATCGTTTATCGTTATGACCCAAAGCGTATTCATTATCCACTTAATCGTCTACAGTGACCTTATCGTTCATCGATATGACCTTTTGTAGAAGTAGGATGACCCGAAGCGAATTCAATACGGCCAGATCCAAAAGTAGGGTAACCAAAAGCATAATCGACATGAATTTTCAAAAACAGGTGAACTGTGAGGTGAGGCGAGGACCTAGTATGACCAAAAGCGAATTCATTGCGGGAAATCTCAAAAGCAGGTGAGGTGCAAGTGAGTCCTAGCAGAGATAGGATGACCCGAAGCGAATTCAATGTGACCCAATGCATTCTCAATATGGCATGATGTAGTATCAATACGGATAGAAGCGATATCGCTAGAACAAAAAAGGTTGTTGAGTTTCCCCCCTCTTTTTCTTGTTTTTTTTGGTACTTATCTTCCCAGTGACTAACCCGTGGCTGATCCGCATCGAGGACTTGGACAGTTGCAAACGAAGTTCACCGACTTGTTGTAGTGCATGAGTATGGATTCACCCTTGTTGATATCGCGCTTGGCGACGATGAAGATACGCCACGTTTCGTACGACGGATGTCCGTGTTCGCAAACTCTGGATCGCACGTGTGGTTGATGAAACGGCTCAGGTTTCCACACTTACCGGCATCAACGTACACATGCCCCCTAGTAGACTGGTAGTCACTAAGTAGCATAGCATATGGTGGCGCCGGATTCGGGAGATCATGGCCAAAGACTATCTTTCCAACGTACTCGATGATCCTGATATCCTTGGAGATAGCCGTCTTGGCTTTGACGCCGAAGTCGCCGCCTGTGCGGATCAGTTCGATGAGCTTGTGGCTCGTTGTCACTTCATCAAGAGACTTCGGCTCTGCAACTCTGTTCAGACACGTCCCCTCGCCGGTTTCCTCTTTCTTATTGATGAGGACGTTGCACGACTTCTCCGTACACATCGTGAACAGTTCCCTATTGACGCAGTCTTCGTCGCATTTGAGACTGCACTCGCATTGCGTCAACGCCTTGTGTAGCTTGCTCGGACCAATGTTCTTCAAAATGCGCCTGATGGTCTTCGGCCACGCAACAGTGTAGGTGGTGCTAGCCTTGGATGCATTGAGTGGCATCTCGATCGTCTTGTTCGTTTTGAGCTTCTTGGCGTTCCTGGTCGCGCTCAACACTTCTTGCAACACGATCCTATCGCTAGGATCATCGTCGCGAAGAAGACGGCACATATCTTCCGTTTCGCTCAACACGAACACATCAATTTTCTTCTTTAAGCGGTTTACAGCACGAGGATCCCGATGAGGCTTCATGAGTTGAGTACTTTCGCTATTACCGCGTCAATTTTGCGTGGGTAGATCATGGTACGTCACATCCACGGACGCTATGGGGGTCCATTTCAAAGCTGCATATAGGCGCTCAAATCTCGCTGAAACAGGCCATGAGATGATCTGCTCGGCCTTCCACTGCTCGCAATTCGCAGTGGCAAACTGAATGGATACGACACATCGCTTCGAGGTGTAGCCGATCGCCCATACCGAAGCCTTCACTCTTGTCCGAAGAATCTCTGCACAAGAATGCTGACGGAGAGAGTACGTCTGGCACTGCAGTTCGTTTGGGGAAATCACAGTTCCGACGTAGTCGCCATGAACCCACGCGCGCAAATCGCCACCATCGAAGCTAGCAATGCTCGAGATTCCGTCTGGAAAGCAGCTGAAGATGCGTTGGCGTTTGTCGAGGATCAGCTTCATCCGTTGACAAGTCGAGTCGGCTAGTAACGACGTGATCGATAGCGTGTTGCCCTCCATCTCTAGTCCGACCGCCATCCACTGGTGCAGCACCACGATCCAGCTCACTACTGACCCGAGTGTTGCTTGAGACGGATAGTGCACTCGGTAGCTGCGCGTGTCCAGTATCCACTTGTCCGTCCACATCGTTGGTTGGTCTGCTGTCGTATTCGCACGATCGATCTTGCGCTGCACAGTCGCCACGCGTAGTTGAGAAACGAACACTCGAAACCAGCGTTCACTTACGCACCCGCCGTCACTTAAAGTGTGCGCCATATTCGATCGCAGCGGCTGCAGTCTCTTCTCCCGAAACACCGCGGACATCACATCGTCGACAAGCCCCGAAAGACCTTTGCTGAACCGTACCGCCTCGAGTTGATTTGGACTTCTCGACGCCGTTGCACGGTTTCGGATCGTGAAATCGATTGCGATGTGCAGCCTCCGTGCAAACTGCGCGAATAAGGCGCGAGCTTGATCACCGTCAAAGCTGTTCAGGCGCTCGATCTGCGAATTCCACATCGCTTGAAGGATCCCCGGCACAGCGTCAGAGACCATCAGCGCGAGAAGCACGTCGACACACGCAGTGATCACGCTTGTCGTGTCTGGGTGGGCGTAAGGCACGCTCTCCGGGTTCAATAATGAATCCTTGGCGAAGGCCTTCAAGGTGAAAGCTCTTTGTAGATCCATCAATTGCGGGCTCGCGACGCCGTTGCAGTGATTCCGCACGATCTTGTCAAACCATCTCTTGCGCAGCGGCAAGCTCAGAGGGTTCAAGCAGAACGACACGTCGTAGAGTGAGAGACGATTCAACAGTGTGAACACAACGTGAAGTTGAAGAACTCTCTTGGAGTCGTCGCTGTGGTGACGCCACCACAAGGCTTGATCGATAGATGGATCTTCATCTGATTTGCGCTTCTTGGAGACAGGTGTTGACGCGCATGAATCGTCCGAGCGGTCTTTCAGTCGCGATAGCGGATCGTCTTCTTCAGCCGATGCGTTCGAGCGCCCCGCATCTCCGCCGCGCTGGGACTTCATTTGAAACGCTGGCGACGCGAGCTTGCCGATGACGACCGCTCTTGGGCCGCTGTCGAACGGCTCCCGAGGGTAACACAGGAAGGCGTAGACCACAAGGTAATGGGACATCCCCTTCTTCTTGATCGATGAGCTGCTCTCAAAGTTGTAGTACCAGCGAGGACGGCGGTGAATGTTTAGCGCGTACAATGACGTGTTCTGTTTGCACATTCGTTCGTCAGCAAAAACACAGACGATTCTCCCATTCTATCAGAACGTACGTACCTCGGAGAATTCGCGCGACTTCGTATCGCTTTCCTTTGTCGCGACGATCCACTTCAGATCATCAGGGTCTGCACCGAGCAGGTTTTCAGGGAACGGGATGACGCGACCAACTCGGAACGACGGTTGCTCCATCTCTTCGCCACTTTCGAATCGGGCGCAGACCAGAACGTCCGAGCGATGTGTGTCAATCGCGTTCTCGAACGTCAAGAGCACTTGCAACGAACACCCACAGTAGCTGCGCGATACATGGCCCGGGCAGCAATGCGGGAAGCATCTCAATATCTTACAAAAGTAACGGGTTGTTAGTCCAACGATCCGCACGTCGCGATTGATTGGCAGCTTTACCTTGTTTCCTTTCGAGCGGTTCGTGCTGAGAAAAAGAAAAGATATGTTGAGACAGGAGGACCGCAATCAAGAAGAGAGAGTCACAGACCGTACCGCCAGTAGACGGGCTTGAACAGTTCGTGATCGCAGCAAAAGCGCATGACCCATTCACACCGAGCCTGAGCATACATGTCCGTTGGTTGGTCCATGGTGCCGCAGCCCTCGCAGGTGCTCTCGCAGGCAGGGGAGAGGAGCGGAGAATGCTCTGAGCGGGGCGTTCACTTATGGCAGTACGATCGGTTAGACCATCGTCCCGTTGATGTCGTTGCGTCGATAGACGCTGGCGTCACTGCGAGCTGCGACGGACGAACCCATGGCCGCCAAAACTCCGGGCCAAAGGAAACCTACTTGATTAGGATAGCATCCACATGTATCAGAAGATTTAACAAGGGACACGGGACACATTAAATGAGGGAAAGCGTACCTATATCTGAAATTGAAAAGCTTCTTGGGCCATCATGATGATGATTGCGGTTGGCATTCCACAGCCACCACAGCACCACGGCGTTCAAGCGTTGATGAGCGATAGCGTGATGTACGAGCGAAACACCCCCCCCCTCTCCTCCTCATTTGCTTCTTCTGCGGCCGTGGCAACCATCTAGCTTGGATGTTGAAGTCCTGGGATCCTATTTTTACTACTTCGTCTTGGAAGACACGATGCCAGACCACTAGTAAACCCTGCGGCTTCAACCCGAGAGCACCGCCAGTGATGCCGTTGCCAGATCCTCCACCAATGTCCCTCAGTCATGGCGTCGTCACCCTTTGCTCGGCCGTCGTGCTCCTCCTCCACTGTGTGTACGGCGGCTTCTACATCTTCGAGGCGTACGAGTACTTACGCCAGACAGTCGTCGAGTCGGTGATCCTCACATACATTTACCGCCTTCTCGGCTTGGGCGCTACTGTACACCGATCCATCTACTCGGCCCTCGGCATCACAGACACGTGGATCACATTCTGGCACATCACAGGCCTTGTGCGAGCCATCCGAGCCTCTATTCGCTTCCGTAGGCTGCTTCTGGACGTGCCGGACGAGAAGATCGCCGCCAGTATCAAGACCAAGCTTACTGCCTTTGCACACAAGACTGGATTACCAGCGGGCTCGTCTGAGTCCTCACCACAGATTTGCGACGCTCATCCACACGGCTGTATGGCAGCGGTGAAAGCCTGGGATATCGCTCTTGGTCTCGAGCAGAGCATCAAGCGCGAGTACTTTACGATGGACGGACAGCACTTCGAAACTGGCGCCAACGTCCGCGAGTCCTTCGAGCTCATCACGCAGATCAACCTGCTGCTGCGCATGAGTCGAATGATCTCGGAGCAGAAGATCAACGACCTGGTGGTCTCGGTCTTCAGCATCAACTGCTGGTCCACACCCGTTTTGCGGTACGTCTTCCGCCACACCAGTAATCCGTTCCCCAGTCGCGTGTCCCGCCACATCGTCGGCATGCTGCTTGCGAGCTGCTTCACCGTCGCGGTGCCTGGTGCGATCTGGGGCTTTGCCCTGCCCATGGCTGGAACCCAAGCCGTCATGTTCGACCAAGTGCTCTCTGCGCGTGTGCGCTACTTGCTTCGCCACGTGCTGATCACTGAGTGGGCTCAAGTCATTTCCACGCGTGTAGCCGCGTGTACGGCGATCTTAGGCATCGAGACGCTCAAACGCAAGCTGACGGCTCTATCCCAACATCAAAGCACCTCGAGGATCCTAGCGGTCACTGACATCGCGGATGCAGCCGATGCAGCAAACAGTCAGCCATCGGAAAGCAATGACAACAGCAAGTACAAGCCTGCTCCAGCAGCAGACCAGTCAGGGCTCGAGCAGGAAGCTGCACAGCCCCGGAAGCGACGACGAATCCGAGCTTCGCATCTCTTCGACTTTATCTGGTTCGCCACGGGTGTTGTCGTGGTGGCGCTGCATGTCGACGCGCGCATCGATCCAGCTCTTGCTGCGGGTTTCGGTAAGGTCTTTTACAGATCAATTCAGGATCAGATCACAGTTCATTTTATGCACACAAGACGTGATCCAGACTCCTCGGCCACGGCCAACTGGAATGCTGTGCGTTCACAGTGACTGTGAAGTTAGGCAAATGAGCAAACAGTGACGTGAACGCTATGATTCAATGGGCTACAGTGTTGTCCAGCCACATTCGGTTCACAACGTTATTGATCCATTATCTTGTCACTGCCGCTATCGGAGGACTCGTCATAGCTACATGAACTCGGCCACGTACTGGTCCATGCGGATGTTACCGCGCGCCTTCACGAGGATGAGCTTGTCCAGCAAGATCATCAGCTCTTGCGGATCCACTTCGCTGCTGCGGTCCACGTCGGCAAGGCGAAACGCTTATTTCACCTCCATGAACGGCGTGTTTTCCTACGTGTTGATCTGCGAGAAATAATCGTCGAACAGCGTGCCCAGCGCCTCGTGAAAAGCACTCGCGTAGTCGTCCTGGGACGCGTATCACGCCTTCTGTGCGCCCAATAGCTGTGTGATCTCCATACCGATGTTGCCAGTCAAGGGGTTCTGGCTGCGGCGCCGCTCGTGCCACGCCACGAGACCCACGAAGATCCGTAGATGGGCGAGCAGGTTCTCACACGCGTCCAGCACTTTCGGGTAATTGTGGGTGGAGAACACGGGCTGCCACAGGTCGGGCTCCAACGATAAGTCTTGTAACAGCTTGGCCTGCTCTTCGAGCTGCTGGGCGAACGGCCCGTTGATCTGCTTACGAAGCTCGTTGACCTGCGCAGCCTCCAAGATCGCGTCCGCGTCACTGCCGTCGCAGCGCTCCACAGCCATGTGATGGCGATACATCTTGGAGAAGCACGTGCCGTAGTCGGCCAGGAAGCTGCGGACGTTGGCTCGCAGTAGTGTGCGCGGACTGCACGGACGGATTCACACGTCGCCGATGATCAGGATCAGGATCAGGATACCCAACGAGTTCTCCGTGAGACTGAAGTACGATAGCTCCTTGCAGCATGGACGCGGCCATATGAGCGAAGACTATGCCGGCGCACGTGATGTAGCACACGTACATGGACGCCATGGTCCAGAGACATAGCACGATGTCGTTGAAGAGGTTGTGCACGGCGGTGCTGGACGCCTTGCAGATGAAGAAGCTGAGAATCGACGGCATGCCGTATATGCCGCCCATGTAGTGTTCGACGACCATGTTTGGAATCGTGGAGCTACACGAAGGTGGAGAAGCACAGTTCAATGGCCACACCCAGTGCCAGTGTCGTACGCAGCGAGAAGATCGCGAGCTTGCGTGGGTACCTGTCTCGCTTCCAGAACGAGTGCCACACGTGCGTCATCTTGGTCATGTAGTTCTTCTCGTTGTATATCTGCTCGAACGAGCACAGCTTCTGCACGAACGTGTGGAACGAGTACAGGAACAGGTTCAGCAGCATGGAGCTGGCGACTGCATCTGCTGTGCGCACAGTCTCATTGGCCAGCAGCTCGCCGTACAAACGCGTGAACTTCTTCAGCAGCTTCTGCAGGTTCTGGTCCAAGTGATTGAAGTGCGGCACTGGCGTGAGCTTCGCGGCCGACAGCACTTTGACTGCGATGTCGTCCAGCAACTTCGCGGTAGAGCTGCACGAACTGCACCACGATGGCCTTATTGAACTGGAAGCTTCAGCGACCGTGCATGGTATTCGTCACTGCTTCCCGTCGGCATGGTCTTCGGTTCTGCTCGGTCGATGTGGCCGAGAGCTGAGGTGCATAGGGTGATTGATTCTTGCGTCGGGACTGGTGGGTAGCCAATCCAGTACAGTTACTAGTCATGGTCTCCGCGAGTGTGGGCGCGAGTTGAGCGCCTGAGCTGACTCCTTGGCGGACGCGTGGTTGGCGAGACGGACTCAGTCAAAGCGCCAATTGGTGGCGGAGCCAGCGTTTCTGTGCCGGTCGTTGTGGCCAAGGTCGGGTCAGCACTTGTTCCATAGGCGGTGTCGCCCACCGCCGCCTTGTGCCGTGGCATCGCAGGAACGCGGCTCACGAGCGGTTGGCCGGACACCGAAGGAAAGCGTCGACGCAGACTGACGATGACGCTTGCCTGGGAGCGAGATCGACAACACGATAACGACCGACGGGA
Organism: Pythium brachiatum; assembly: GCA_023337615.1. NCBI lineage: Eukaryota > Oomycota > Peronosporomycetes > Pythiales > Pythiaceae > Pythium > Pythium brachiatum. The sequence continues at coordinate 3,558 of JAADXI010000905.1, read as the reverse complement.
TCTTCGCGATTGGCACGACCGGCGCAACGTCGAATGAATCGACCGTGAACGTGGGCGACGCCAACGCCGCGCCGATGAGTGCCGCGACCGTGAACGCGAGTGGCGCGACCGGTGTGATGGTGACCTTGGGGAGCGCTGCAAGTCAACGCGGCTTGATGGGATCGATTGCTCGTAGATAAAGGGTCCAGCGCGAGAACGGTAGGAGCGTGGGCGTCGGCCCAGTAACCGCGGCCGCACCATTTCAGACGTAGACGCGTCTTGAAGCCATGGGTCTGGGACGTCGCAGAGATCGGATGCGTGTGGAGAGGCATCTTGACGCGGGGGCGACTCGAATTGCATGAAGAACAGGCAGACCACAAATTCAGCGCAATTGCGGTATCACCGCGTCGAGAAGGTGAGCGAGCATCGACGCCTGCTGTCGACCAAGGTGAGCGGGTCGAGGCACGATGTCGCGGGATGGAAGCTGCTGGGGGCACGAGTTCTTGTCGGTTTTGTTTGCGGGTGTTGGTTTGTTGTCTGAAACAATGCCCTCGCGCCAGCCATGTGTTCCGACGTGATCTCAACCTGTGATCTCCAAAACGGTCGACGTGATCTGGACGTGATCTCCATAAGAATCAGTCGTGATCTGATCCCAACATGATCTGTATTAGCTGATTCCGCGGGTTTCAAGTGTGACATGCCCATGCATCCGTGGCTCTCCAACAAAGTGGCGTGCGCAGTGCTCGAGATCAATTGCTACCGTGGCGGCATCACGGGCACGGAGGAAGAGGTGGATCGTGTACTACAACTGGTGGACGTCGCAATGCTGTCCACGCTGCGAATCACACACTGTCCGGCACTGACGATACCCAAGCGCATTCAGACACTGTCGAACCTCGCATTGTTAGAGGTCTACAACTCGACTTTTGTCGCCTGGACGGCCGAGGCGGCATTGAACACACGGTACCATCCGTACTTGGGCTCAGTGTGGCTCATCAGCGTCTCGGGCATCGCGTCACTGCCTCTGGGCCTGCAGGACGCGGCGTTCCCAACCGCTGACATCATCATTTCGAGGTCGGATCTTGCCAATTTTCCCGTGAATTTGACCAATTCCTGGCCCCACATGATGTCCAAGGTGGTGCTCGAGCACAGTCGACTGACGGCGTTCCCCACGGCACTGTTCACGATTTCGGGGGTGGCGCTGTCGCTCGCGGGGAACAACCTCACGAGAATTCCAGCCAGTGCTCTACAAGGTCATCGTTTCACGTACTTCTCTGTGGCTGAGAACCCGCACTTGCAGTCGTTACCGGACGCTGGCTGGAGCAGTGCGGTAGTCGACGTTCGCAAGACAAACCTCTCAATTGCGCCAGCGTGGATCAAAACTGGAGGCGGTGGCAGAATGATGGCTGGAGGCACGCCACTATGTACGACAGCAGATACAACAGCGAGTGCGTGGTTGGATTGTACGGCTCCACCAGACGGAGAACGAGTCTCGGGACTGTTTCCTTTTGCTCAAATGGCGCCTTTGCGGCAGCCATGAGCTGGACGCGTCGTTGCAATATGCTGGCTAGAAAAATGCACAATTCAACAACCGAATGGGCCTCTCATTAGCATCAGCCCTTTCCGTCCCTGCGCTGGTGACGGATTGCTATTAGCCGAAGACTGTTCTTCGTACTTGTCCACGTGCACACAAACACGTTGCGAGATCCCCGCCTTCAAACATAGGCGGCGATGCGGCCAACCACGACACGTCCACTTGGGGATCCTGTGAGCCCAATTTTGAGCGCAGCACTAAGCGTCTTGGCGTCTGCATCTGCTAAAATGACGGCATCCAGTGCGACTTCGCCGTCTCCGATCGATCTATCAGCAACGAAACCACATTTTCCACGGTCAGCACGAACTCCACCAGCTACAACGGCAAGAAATGACCCACTTGAGACTGCCCATCCATCGACTCGGCCGCTTGACGTAGACGCACAGGCGGCACTCACGCAGCATTGCCACGGACGTGATACACGACAGTTCAAAAGGGCAAGACGCCCACGCCGAGGAGTCGCGGTTCTTCGAACTAGGCTTGGTCGTTCCCACAGCCAACGTTTTCGAGCCTGAGTTAGGGAACAAAGACCACGACACTGACACCTCTCGGTTGTCCCACGACGACAGGCCTTCGACTCGGTCTAGCACGAGGTGTAGCTTCAAATACTTGGTTGCGACCGCCTTGAAGCGCTGGCTATCCGCCACCACGTCTGCATAACTCGGTTCGCACGGCGTGAGCTTGTCCCCCATGTCCTTAATCTCATCTTGAGAAGCCCACACGTAGCTTCCACTTTCGCTCACGGCACACTGCAGTTTCGAAAGCTCCGAAATCTGACGCTCATCGAACTCGGGGTCATGGAGCTTGAGTAAATCACGAAGTAGCGCACGCGTGGCAGTCGGCGTCAGCACGTTGGAGCCATTCACGACTGAGGAGAACTTGGAGTTCGTGGGCTCGCGGAGATCCAGTTTGTCGATGAGGTTGTGGACCGTCTGGGCCTGCTGGATGCTGCTATCCAGGGCTATAACAGGGATAGTCACACAACAACATCAGATCCACCCGAGTGGCGAGCGAACAATACGCAAATCCAACTAACGTACCCGGTTTGTCAATCACCTTCTGCACGAGCCCGAGCGTCAGAATTTCCGGTATAACGGTCGAGCAAACCCAAAGCCCCGCCTACATAAGGAAACAATGAGTTCCCAGTCAACACACACAACCTTCACAGACCACAAAGACTTGGCTTGCCCACCTTGGCCACCGCCGCGTGTTTCACGAGGAAGCTCGACGGCACTGCAATCGCAATCGGCTCGTGGTAGCACTTGCCGGACAGATCGCTCAGCATCGACAGGCACAGCCTCCCAGCCGATACATCGTATTCCGCTGTCCACAACGCTGGCACCAAGCGCCCTTGCTCCCCACGCACGACCAGCTTGTGCAGCACATCTGTGCGTTGAAAGTTTTCGCGAACAAACACACGCATCTTGATCTCTTCCAGTTTGCTCGGATGGTTCCACGCCTTTTCGATGAACCAGCTAAAGTCGTTTGGAGGTAGCCACGAGTACTTCTGGCGCAGCTCGTCTGGATTCAAGCCTAACCACTCAGCATCTTTCAAAATCTTGATGATATCGGAGACTTTACGCCACTCTTCTTCTTGGCGCTTGTGGGTTCCGACGAGGACGCGACGATCTCCGGACAAGCCTGGGTATTTATCCAACACTTTCTCCATCTTCATGACGTAAAAGCTCAGTCCGAGCCAGGCTGCCGCCGTATCATCCGCACCAACATCGATGCGGATTACATCGTTCTTGCCTCCCTCCGTTAGGAGCACGATCCGTGCCTCCCACGAATTTTCACCGGTGAAAACATCAGTGATGGTGCTCGCAGAGATCTTGCGCTCGACATCGCGGCTGGAACTTTGCACCGCGAACTGTCTCCACACAATCGAAGACAAGCGTGCCGGCACGTTCTCGTACTTCCAGGCCACACTCGTCTGCCATGATTCACTCAGTGCTTCAGCAGCTGCAGCCTCCCCCATTGTCTCA